>PVIR01005272.1:0-73175 GCA_004026965.1 Petromus typicus
CCCAGCATCAACCAGTACCACATACCACAGTGCCAGGCGTGGTGGCTCACACCTGTAATCCCAGCACTCGAGAGGCAGAGGCAGGAGGATTGTGATGTGAGTTTGAGGCTGAGCTAAGGGCCAGCCTGAACTGCAAAGGGAGACCCTGTCTCAAAAAACCTAAAAAAAAAAAAAAAAAAAAAAGTCCATGAATTCTGAACATGTCTAATAAAAATTTAAAGAGCTATCAATGTCTGCAGTCAAAAACTCAGTGAGATTTGTCTTTTTAATGAAAATATTAAAAACATCTTTTGGGATAACATTGTTTATTTGCAATTGCTCTTCCTGTTAAGCTTGATTTAGTGTCTCAAATAAATGTCCACTGTCAATAATTCAGGCTTCAAATCAGGTATAGTATGAATTCAGCTTGTAGATTTGTGCTCCTTTCTCTAACTGAAAATGCAGACTTTTGCTGCCATTGATACAGGGAATTTCATGTTTCATCCAAAATAAACTCTTTGAATTACAAACTGATCAGTTCCCTCATAGTATTAAGACTTCTTTAAACAATCAGAATCCTTGTTTCTCAAATGCAAGTAGACACTCATTTTTGTTTGCTGAATTATTTTTCTTAATTTGTATGTATATGTGGAAAAAAATCTACAATTTGCAATTCTTACTTATAACTGAACTTTCTATATTGAAATTTGAAACACCTGAAAACAATATTATATATTTGGATGCCACACAGCACATATTGAAAACCTGTAAAATTTCCCATGAGCTAATGCAGACACAAGAATTTCAACGGTCCACTCATTCTGACTTCCTACTTGTCAGGTCAGTGCACATTTCCTTAGTGCCCATTCTGAGGAGATCACTCTAGGAGACCCTGAGATGAGACATGGAGTAGGGGTTGAGGGGAAGGAAAGATGAATAGAAACAAGGATCCTTCAGGTGCTGTCTTTTTCACATCACTATGATCTAGAAAGAATGTTAGGATGAGACCATATGTACCCTTCAGGAGGGTCAGGGAAGGAGAGAATGTTTTGAGACAAAGTTTCCAGATGGCCTCCCAGAGGAGAAGAGATGGGATGTTGACTTTTAAAACTGAGAGTCTGGGGTTCAGTGCATAGGCCAGTGGTACAATGAGTGGCTGCCAGTATTCACAAAGCCCTGGGTTCAATCCCCAATCCCACCACCAACAGCAACACCACCATCAACAACAAACCAAATCAACAAACCAACAGAAAGAATGAAAGAATTTCATTGCACATAACGCAGAAGGCTAATAAGGAAGCCTTCCAGGTGGGGGGAAGAGTAACCACGATGCCACAAAGGTGAAAAAGGGCACATGTATTGGCTTTGTTTCAGAGACTTCAAGTACACAGCAAAGCTGTGTGGCTGGCTGAGTATTCTTTCCTCAGCTTTGGTGATATTAAGAGAAGCTACAGGCAGCTGCCAAGTCCAAGGCTGAGCTCCAAGGGTCTGAGACAGATGTAGAGCCTCCATCTATGTCTGATAAGGGATCATACCTCTCAAATTTCCTTGGAATGTTGCAAAATCAAGAGCGAGCAAGTGAGCAGAGGGCAAGCCAGCCTATTTCCTTTTGATGGGTCCCTTAGGAGTGCCAAGAGAACCCCCAAACTGAAAGTTTCTCAGATAACTGACTGATTTCATAATGTGCAAAGATGGAATATTTAACTCTCTAAAGCTGCTCTCCAAGTAAAAACCTACAGAGGCAACTAGAGCAAACTATTTAGGGAACTCAAGAAAAGTCTTTGGCTAACTTTGTACAGTAGGCACATAAATTTTTAAAAAAAAATCTTTCCAGAAATTTCCATCTCATTACAGCTCAGAGCTGCCCTCTGTTACACACAGAACATGACTACAGACTCCACTAAATGAATAAGACAGCCAAGAAACCTCAAGCAGAACTCCATTTACTTCCACCAAACACCTTGTGTGACTGTTTTAGTCCCCTTGCCCTTTTCTCACTAAAGCCATCAGAGTGTGTGATCATTTTCTATTGTGTCTTTGACAGTAGCTGCTGTGATTAGGTATCACTTTCTGGGACCAGCACTTGGAATCAAAGTAAAGGGATTTTACTGCTTTGTAAATCATCCAGGAACAGAACATCAATTCAAAATGGAATTCTCACTAAAAGTGATGGAAATGGGTTACTCAGGAGGCTGAGGCAAGAGGATGATGAATTCAAGGCTAGCCTGGGTACCTTTAAGAGAACTTTTCTCAAAATGAAAAAATAAAGAGGGCTAGAGATAGAGCTCCAGGGCAGAGTGCTTGCTTATCTTATGCAAGTCCTGCTTCCATTCCTGGTGTAACCAAAGAAAAGGCTCACTTTTTTCTACAACACTACTTCGTGTTCATTGACTTTCTTTCTTTTCATATAGTAAAATGTATTCCACATTAACGGCCCAAACAATGGACTGTACAGTGTTTTAACTCATATTGATTGAAGTATAATTTGCATGCTACAACTTCACCTTTTTTTCTACTTCCAGCTCTCAGGATGAAATCCCAGGGCCTCACACATGCTAAGTAAACAGTCTAATACTGAGGTATATCTTAATCCTATGATTTACTCTTTTTAGTGTATAGCTCAGTGAGATTTGATGAAAACATATAGGTTTGTATAACTACCTTTGCAATCAAGTTATAGAACATTTCCAGTACTCCAACTCTTCCATAAGATCGATCCTTTAACAGTCATTCATTTGTTTTTTATCCCTTTGGTATTTCCTCCTGAAGAATGTTGTGTAAAGGGAATTGTGTACTAAGTGTCTGCTTGAGGGGCTTCTGTCACTTAGCACAATGCATTCAAGACTCACGATGTGGTTTGTGCGTATCAGTAACTCACTCCTGTATTTCTCTATAGCAGTGCCATAGGAAAGCACCACAGTGAGCTCACACTTTCATCTGTTGAAGGCTATTTATGTTATTTCTAGTTTTGGGACTTGTGAATAAAGCTTTTACAAACATTTACATAGAGGGTTTTGTGTTAACATAAATTTTCATTTCTCTTGAGCAAATAACTAGGAGAAGGATGCTGGGTTATGTAGGTAGTGCACACTGAACTTTACAAGAAACTGCCAAAATGTTTTACAAAGTGCTGATGCCATTTTGCAGTCTCACCAGCAATATATGAGAGTTCCTTTTAGGACACAGAATAGTAGCTTTTAAACACCAGTGTAGTAGATGTACATTTCACTGTGACTGAAATTTTCAGTTCCTAAAAACTAATGATGCTATGCATATCTTTTTATGTGTTTATCTGCCATTGAAATTTTTCTATAGGAGAATGTGTCTTTAAACATTTTTGAAATTTTGTTGAAGTTTTATATCATTCATTTTTGACAGTTTAAAAAATATACATTCTAGTTACACATCCCATTTTTGAGTGGTGCTTTGAAATATTTTCTCCAAATTCACAGTTCTGTTATTACTTATTTCATAGAGAAGAAGCTTTAATTTTGATGAGAGTTAATTTACCTCTTTTTCTAGTGAAAGTATGATGCTTTTGTTGTGATAGCTAAAAGACTTTTGCTTATTACACGGACATAAGGATTATACTCCAAATTCACGTCTAAAATTTTCTTCCTTATAAATTTTACATTTAAATCTGTGATCCTCATGACTGAATTTTTGTATATGAGTTGTACTTTAATATTTATTTATATGAATTGAATATTCAGAGGTTTTCATCCCAAGTATTAAATAGACTATCTTTTTTCCATTGCATTTCCCTCAAACCGTTTTTTAAAATCAATTGGACATATGTGTGTCTGTGGGTTGACACTTTGTTTCACTGATCTATGTAACTACTGCTTGTCAGTACTAGAATACTATATTGCCTTGATTATTACAGCTTTATTGCAAATCTAAAATCAAATTAATGTGATTCTCAAGAATTGTTCGACTATTTTTTGATCCTTGCTTTTTTCATATAAACTTTAGTATCTACCTGTCTGTTTCTTTAAAAATCAAATACAAACTCCTTTTGAGATTTTTTATCAGGATTATGTTGACTGTATGAATTTAAGTAGAAGAATATTGAATCTTCAAGTTGATGCACACAGTATAGCTCTTCATTTATCTAGGTATTTGATTTTTTTTTGATGTCTAGTTTTCATCATATTTTGCACATATTTTATCAGGCAATGTAATTTTGCTTCATAGGGTCCTTTTTTTTTTTTTTTTAGATTTTTTTGAGACAGGGTCTCACTTTGTGGTTCAGGCTGGCCCTGAGTTCAGCCTCAAACTCACATCACAGCAATCCTCCCGCCTCTGCCTCCCGAGTGCTGGGATTACAGGCATGAGCCACCATGCCCGGCACTGTGGTATGTGGTACTGGTTGCTGCTGGGGTGAGTCTCCACGCCCAGTATGGTATGTGGTTTCCGGGGATTGAACCCTGGTCCTTGCGCTTGCAAGACAGGCGCCGGAACCACTGAGCTAAGTTCCCGGCACCATAGGGTCCTTTTTAAAATCATACTAATTTCATTGATTTGTTTCAATTGTTCATTACAAATGTACACACATATATATATATATACAATTTATTTTGTATATTAACCTTATCTTAAAATTTTATTAAGTTTATTTGCTCTACTAAATTTATTTCTTTTTATTGTATATATTTAAAGGTGTTTCTATGTAGGTAATAATGTCCTCTAAATATAAATAGGTTTTTTCTTCCTTTTTGATTTGAAAAGAATTGAAAAAAAAAATGTTAGTTGTGAAACTAAAAACATAACCAACAAAAGAAAAAGTAGATAAATTAGACTATATAGAATTAAATTGAAAGGACACCACTGAGGAAGTGAGAAAATCATCCACATAAAGGTCAAAAACATTTGCAAGTTGTGTTTCTGACAAAGGACCTATATGTAGAACATATTAAGAAGTGTTACAAATATAGAGAGCACAATTTAATAATGGGCAAAGGATCTGAATAGACAGTTCTCCGAGGAAAATGTAGAAATGACTGATTGTATAACAAATATTCAGCATCGCTAGTCACAACCACAGTGAGATACCTCTTTACACTCACTAAATGGTTAAGATTTTAAAAGTCAGAGAATATTCAGAATGTCACTTATGTGGAACAGGGAAAGTGAAATGGGAAGCTAGGGGGTAATCGCGAATGAGTACAAGGCTTCTTTTCCAGGTACTAATAATGTCCTATAACTGACAATGGTGATGCTACATATATCCTAGAGTATACTAAAAACCATGAAATTGTACACTTAACTGGATAGATTGAATAGTGCATAAATTAGACCTCAGTAAGCTGATTTTAAATATATCCAAATAGAAAGTGAAATGTCCATTGTAGGGTATCCATCAGTGTCAGTAGGCATACAAAGCAGCAAGAAAAAAGGACTCGGAAGGAAGAGAAAAATTAATCAAATACACCCCAGGACAGACACAGATGTTCAAATTATCAAAGACGTTAAAAGTTATCCTTGTACACAGGGAGAGAAGGGGTATAAGGAGAGATAGGATAAAATAAAATTTATTTCAAAAAATTAATAAAAGAAAACAGTTATCCTAATGCACTCTCTATAACCAAAAAGTATGAATAAGGTGAAAGTATTGTATAATGACAAGGCAGATGAAAGGAAACCTAAATTTAATTTTTAGAGATGAAAACTTCAGTATCACAGATTAAAAATATATACTGAGTAGGATTCACAGAGGAATAAAAACTTGCAGATCAAAAGACATAGCAAAATGCACATTAGAACAGCACTGAGAGTCCATCTTACTCTGGAGAAAATAGCCATCAGCAAGAATACAAAAAACAACAAGTGCTGGCAAGGTCGTGGGAAAAAGGAGACGCTTCTACACTATTGGTGAGAACAGAAACTAGAATAAATTCTGTGAGATCAGGATAGAGATTTCTCATAAAATCAGAAATAAACATTGTCTTTCACCCAGCTATATCTCTTCAGGGTATCTTCCTCAAAAAAATTGAATATATCGGGGGCTGGGGATATAGCTCAGTGGTTCCGGCGCCTGTCTTGCAAGTGCAAGGACCCAGGTTCAATCCCCGGTAACCACATAACAATACTGGGTGTGGAAACTCACCCCAGCGGCAACCAATACCACATACCAGTGCCGGGCGTGGTGGCTCACGCCTGTAATCCCAGCACTCGGGAGGCAGAGGCAGGAGGATTGCTGTGATGTGAGTTTGAGGCTGAGCTAAGGGCCAGCCTGAACTGCAAAGGGAGACCCTGTCTCAAAAAACCTTAAAAAAAAAATTGAATATATCATACTATAGTAACACACACACACACACACACACATACACACATACCCATGTTTATAACACCACAACCAATCATGGCTAAATCTTGGATGTGGCTTGTATGCTTATCCATAGATGAACGGATGAAGAAAACGTGGTATTTATACACAATAGAGTAGTACTCAGCCATAAAGGGGAAAACTGAATCACTGGTAGGAAAATGGATGCAGCTCGAAATCATAATGCTAAGTGTACCAAAGCAGGCCCAAAAGGTTAAATACCACATACTTTCTCTAATATAAATAAGTTATGAATGTTAAATAAGAATAGTTCAAAGAGAAAAATTAAGGAGATGGTAGGAAACAGGGAGATAACCTCTGTGGGATGGAGGTGTGAGGGGGAAAGGGAAGAGTAGCAGGGAGACGGGAAGGGGAATAAAAAAGGATCAATCATGGTGTAATATGTATATGTACTAATTCCTCAAGATGAATGTAATTATTATTATGTGTTGGAAACAAATGTAAATGAAAGACAATGTAAAAGACTTTAAAAAGAAAGATGAAAGAAAATCACTAAGCTTTGAGACAACTTCCAGTAGTTTCATATATGTGTAAAGGAGTCTTTGAGAACTGCAAGGAATAAAAAATAATTTTGTGGGAATAATGACCAAAAATCTCACAAATTTGGTGAAAATATAAACTCACAGAAGCATGAACGTCCATGAAAGCCAAGTTCAAGAAAGATGAATGAGAATTAAGTTGTGTCTTATACTGGTACAAATCCCCATTATGGAGTGCAATCATGATGTGTATATTTAATGTACCAATAAAGATAATTTAAAAGAAAAAAAAAAAAAGAAAGATGAAGCCAACATCCAGGCATATGGCAACCAAGTTTCTCAAGACGTGTGAGGAAAAAAGAACCATCAAAGCAGCCAGAGGATGAAAAAGGCCTGGTCTGTACACAGATTAGCAAAACAAAGGTCCTGATTTCTCACTGGAAAAATATGAGGGTAGTAGAGTGATAGCCTTAAAATGCTGAGGAAAAGATCTTTAAACCTATAATTCTGTATCGAGTGACAATATACTTCAAAAATAAAGTAAAATAAGAACTTTATCTGATATTTTTAAAAGCTAAAAGAATTTATACCCTGGGAACATTTTTAGAAATACAATAGGACGCATTTTAGAGCGAAGGAAGATGATACTAGATATAAATGTGGATCTGCACTAGAAAGAGTGACAAAGAGAGACATCTTGTTTTCTTATCATTTAAAACATTTCAAAAAATAATTTAATTTTTAAATAAAATAAAGAAGATTAAAATACACTATAGCAAAATTTGTGAGATGATAATAAATCAGTGTTCAGAGGTAAATGTATTATAACTATAAAGCTTTATATAAAGTGTTTTATTAGCTTCTACACTACAAAAGCAGGGGAAAAAGCAAATGAAACCAAAAGCAAGTTGAAGAAGAGAACAATAAAAATCAGAGTGGAAATTGATGAAATGAAAAATGTAATCTAGAAAAGTAATGAATCTAAAAGCTGATGTTTAGGAAGGTCAATAACAAGTTGATAAACCTAATCAGGAAAGCAAAGACAAGGCACAAAGTACCAGCAGTAGAGATGAGAGAAGAGACGTAGCTTCTCCTTCTACAGAGAGTGAACGATTACCTTCACGCTATCATTTAAACTGCTTACAAACATTTATGTATTCGTGGTATGTATGATATATCTCCTAAAAATGTGACCAGTAAAGTACTAGTAATAACCAAAATATATTTGAAAAGGAGCAAAGTTGGAGAACTCAGATTAGTGGGACCAAATAATGATTCTAGGAACAAGTACACATTAACATCAGAGCAAACACCTGAGGCGATTCTCAGGCACACCAAACACCTCAGTGGGAAAACAAAATCTTCCAGGATTCTTCAAAAAATTATTATTATTTCAGGATAAGAACGAATTACATAAAAATATACAAAGAATATAACATAAAATATTGATAATTTTATTTCATCAAATGAGAACTTTTTGTCCATTGCAAGTCATCTGGTGAAGTAAAAAGAGTATCAAGCAATAAATACTATGAAAAGAGCTGTGTGTGGTGGCGCACACCCGCAATCCCAGTACTTGGGGGGCTGAGGAGGATCATGGTTAAGTTTGAGGCCGGCCTGGTCTATGTAGTGAGACCCTGCCTTAAATAAATAGAAGTAGAATGACAGGAATTTAGAGCACTTATTCCGACAAATAATTAGAATCTGGTATATAGACTCTTCTATTAATTGATACTTTTAGAAACACATTTAAAAGTGTGAAAAATGGAAACTGATAATCTAAAGAACAAGGAATCTGAATAATTGTCTGGAAAGATGCTCGACCTTACTAGTAATCCAGGAGATGCACATTTAAACCCCTCCCCTCAGTGCTATTGAAAGTCTGACAATAGCAAACTGACTCAAGATGTAAGAACCAGGTCTCAGTCATCAGTACTGCTTGTGACCGCTCTGTGGGGCAGTTTGAAAATATTTAGCACCATGTGAAATGTGCACAGCGCCTCACCTAGAAGTTACACTCCAGCATCCGAACCCTGAGAACCTTCAAGGGGCCTCACCAGGTCGAGGGTATTTTCACAGCAATGTTAAAACACCATTTGTCCTTAGCTTTTCATGAATGTATGCTGAAGATCTCAGAGGGCTACGTGGCACGTGATAGCACAGTGCTGTATGTCAGAGTAAGAAAGGTAGGAAAGTTTAGCTGTCCTTGATTAAGCCAGGTGTTCTAGAGATTTACAAACATAAGGTAAGACCATACTTCTCCCTAATTATTTTCGTTTGAGAAAATATTGTTTTTATTGAAGTATTACTTCTACAATCTGGAAAGATGAGGTATGAAGATCACAAGTTCAAGGCCAGCCTGAGCTACATAGTGAGTTAGAAGTCAGCCTGGAACACAGTGTGAACCTGTTTTAAAAATAACAAAATGATTTCTAAATGCATGAAGACATATGTTTAAATTTTTCCACTTTATATCTGTTGTATTAAACATACAGCAAAACTATAACCCATATAAAGAAATAATCCTTGGGTCTTCAGAGGAACTCCTTCACCAAATATTTGCTAACCACCTTTTCCAAGCAGATCATTGGCTGGAGACTCACAGTGACCCAGCATGCCAGCTCTTGGCCCCTAGAGTCTCGCTGTGACCCTACAGGAATCTCAGGTTATTTGATGTCTAACACTGAAAGCCTTGGCTGCGTTTTCCTTTCCTATGGCTGAGTTATTGGGATTCTCTAGCTGCTCTGCCATCACGGTCCTCTCCCAACCCAGAATCCCAGAGCCTGGGAACATTCCATTTCACCACAATGCCATCTGTGCTGCTGTTTGCATCCAAATAAGTTGCCAAACCACATGAGGAAAATAGAAACAGGCCAATCTGTGCTTGTACTTAATTGCCATCTGGGTTCAATTAGTTACCACCGCAGAACCTTTGACTTTCGCACTGTTAGGCTTCCTTCTCAATGTGGGGGTGTAGGTGTGAGCCTAGAGAGCCATAGTTAGTAAAATTATAGGGCTCTTCCCAAATACCAGCCCAATACCCTCGTCCCACTCCTCTGGGCGTGTGGGTATCACTGGCCACTGAGAAGTCTCCCTACTGCACTCAGGGCTACATTCAGTCTACTCCACTCCATAAGTGTGGGACCATCACACTTTCTGAAGATCTCCCCCATGTCCCACTCTGAGACACACATGCTTTGGTATCTTCTTCCCTTAATGCCTATAACAGCCTTGACAGTTAATGACATTATAGTTGCACAGATTCCAAACACAGCTGTATTTCAGTGCAACTGCTACTGTTGTTGCTACTTTGTATCTTCTGATATTTGCAAAGCAGGGAATTGTGGAGCCAAAGATAGGAGGAATGTAGTCTCCCAGACTCTGAAGCTTGCTCATTTATGAGGAAGGGTGATTCTCCATGCATTCTGTTATCACTCAGCCAGTCAATCTGTATCTACTGTGTGAAGGTCATTGCCTAATCTGATACGTTCAAGAACTGATATTGCACTTATCTTAAAGAGAAGGGAGAGATCAGAGCCAAAAAGTTTAAGTCATCTTTGCAAATTCACACAGCATGGCAGTGGCAGACCATGACTTCCTGCACAGAGCTGTCTGATCTTGACAAGCTTGATCAACAGTCTTCTTCTCGCACCCTCTCTCAAATCCTTACCTGATTTCTCATAATCCATCTTATTTATATGTCTGAACATCCAGAGAAACTTCTATAGAAGAATAAGAGTGTGCAGCTCCTCCAGGTGCAAATCTGCCATAGACCCTGCTCCCAAGCCTTGAAAATGTAAGGGGAAATCTGCTCTCTCTCCAGTCGAAAGAAAAATCATGTTCCCTTCAGCTACTCGCTTCTGAGCCAGTTTCCTAGCGTGTTGATAAGAAAACTGGATTAATAATCTAAATTACTTCCTAGCTCGGAGACACAGATTATCTATGCATAAAAGGGGTTAGTGAAAATCAGAGTACTGTGATTTCAATTTCCAAGACTGGGCAGCACATTTGTGGGTTCACTGACCTGTCGAAGGCCCAGATATTGGACAAGTTATCTCTTGAAGAGCTGAAAACCAAAGCATCCCGACCCCACACCACTTGAGCAAAGTTGCAACATAATTCAGCAAAACACCAAGACCTATCAGCTGCCAGCTTCCCCAGTAAGGTTTATGAAAGGTATTTGTCTTCTGACTTCACGTGATTTCTTGCAGGCAAATTACCTGCGGATGTGAGGCAGTGACAGAAATACCGACCTGAAAATAAGTTTTCTGTGTTCAAGACTCAGAATGTAATAAAATCAAAACTCAACTCATCTGCCATTTCCATGTGTTGCAGAAGAGATTGCAATGTGCACTCCCATTCAAGTTTGACAAGCTAGGCTAGACGTTCTGTTTCGATTTCCTGGAGAACAGTGGCCATTTGGAGTTAAAGTCAAAGGGAAGTGAGAAGTCTTGATGCTGTACATCTGTGGCCCTTGGAAAGCTAATTCTTTTTTTTTTTTCTCTCAGCTCTGTGATTGCTCCTGCCTTGCATTCCTGAGTGGAAGCGCTGTAATTATTTGCTGGCGGTGGGGTCTGGTGATGCACAAGAGCCATGTCTGGGCTTAAATCTAACTTGTGATTACTTTTTGATGACAAGGAAAAACCTAAAGACCTCTCACTCCATTTCTCTGTGGCCATCCTAGGCCTGCTTCTCACTTGGTGCTTTACCTTCCACTTCACATGCTTCTGTGACTTAGAAGGATGTTGCTGAGCAGAGAGGACAGGCACATCCTCTTACTGGCTTCCACTTCTAGAGGCTAAAAATACCAGATCAGGGTCTGAGGAGGGTCGGTGCCTTCTGTGGTCTGAAGGAAACATTTGTTTTAGGCCTCTTCCCCTCACAAGTGGCCATATTGTCCCTGTATCTCTACCTCAGCCATCTTCTCTTGATGTGTGTATCTAAATGTTCCATTTTTATGAGGCCAGCACTCCTAACAGTTTAGAGTCTGCTTTAATAACTCCATTTTACCTTAACTCTATAAAGATCTTGTCTCCACAGCAAGTCACATTCTGTGGTATTGGAGTTAGGATTTCAATACTCAGCCTATAGGCCTTATTGTTTATCAAATATGTTCATAAATTACCACTGTAGACTCCAACCACATCTTTCCTTTGGGAAAATCTCATTCCTTTACTTTATGAATACTTTTTATCTAAGTATTTCACACATTCGTGGACCAGAAGTGAAGAATAAACTATATTTTTGGTTCTTAAATGCAAACTAAAAGCATTAGGAAATGGCCAAAAGTTGTGAAAACTTATCGACAGATGCACTTGAAGTCATACCAGGATAAAGGAGACATCCTGGGACAATTGCTTGCCTCCATCCTCATAGGTTGGCTAGATTTCCATTCGCTTCATCTGATTGTGTAGGGACTGTTGTGCACTCAGGAGAAAAAACAACTGTCTTTCTTCTTTATTAGGTATCACGCTTCTCCCTGGAAATGTAATCCATTCCAAAAGTCCTTTGAGTATTTGTGCTTGTATCTAGTTCTACAAGTCACACTGGTGTGATACTGCAAGTATATTCTTCAATAAAGCTCTCAATATCCATCAACTAAGAACAAAAAACAAAAGGGGAAGGAATGAGATTTATCCTGGAAAACAATTTAGCAATGAATGATTTTGAAGTGTAATACTTAATAAAGGAAATGTTTGAGAAGTACAGCCAAGACGTGTTAGGTGGATGAATTTTTTCTAGAATGGAGACAAGTAAATTTGAATTTTTGTTTCATGAAATAGATTTCACTTAATTTAAACCAATGTTCCTGTTAATATATTGTTATAAGCAGAACTGTGTGTCATAAATACCCACGTGTGTTCTGGTTCTTTGCCTGATGTCCCACCCTCTGGTGTTTAACTCCTCAGCCCTTTTGAACCCAGTAAGAACACTGCTTTCCAGACAGCTCATACTCTATGAAATAGAGGGGTTTTTTTTAGTTCTTTGGGCTACTGTTAGCTTGGTCAACTCTCAGCTACCTAACTCCATCTGCTGACATACTATGTGAGGAAGAAATTCACACTGTACAACTCAAAGGTTATTAGTTTAGTGCTACTCAAAATGTGTTCCACAGACAAATGTCAGCATACACAATGTCTTTTTCAGTGTGAAAAGGTAAATATAGAAATTGAGAATAACCACTGATACATGTTTACATAATTTCCAGAATACTTTTATATCTACTGACTATACTAATAAAAAGATGAGCTTGTATTTTGCATGTTACTTTATTTTTGTAGTGATTTACTTTATTGTGTTTTAGAAAAATATCAGTCTGTGATGGAATGAAAATATTGATCCTTCATTAAGGATAGTTAAGAAGTAATGTTAAATGGGATGAAAATATGCAAAAAGGGAAAGGATGGTAGAGGAAAGTAAAGAAGGGAAAGAAAAAATTTACTAGCAAAAGAAAAGGAAACAAAATGTATGTATACAGAAGAAAGGGATTGTAGAGAGGGGAGGGGAAAGGGAAAAATGAAAATCAAGATGTGTCGTGTACAGGTACAAATTCTCAACATTGAATGTGATCATATTGTATGTATAAAATGTACCAACAAACTCAATTAGAAAACCTGGCTTAACTGTTTAACCTGGCTCCACTCTAAAGTCAAAACTCCTTAGAATTCTCCCCAGAGTCCTTCAGGTCCTGTGAGGTTTGGAGAAGAACTCAAACTTTTACTCAAATTTCTACTTTATTATTTACCTATGAGACAACTGGCTGAGCTCACGGGATACTTCACAGATCAGTATTTTGTTCAACTAATATATATTAATAATTTAAAATAATGTTGACAAAAATAAAATACTTCCAAATAAATTTACTAAAAGAAATTCAAGACTTGTATATCAAAAGTTACAAGGCATGACTGAAAGAAATTAAGATCTAGGGCTGGGGAGTTAGCTCAGTGGTTCCAGCGCCTGTCTTGCAAGAGCAAGGACCAGGGTTCGATTCCCGGGTAACCACATACAATACTGGGTGTGGAGACTCACGCCCAGCAGCAACCAGTACCACATACCACAGTGCCGGGCGTGGTGGCTCACGCCTGTAATCCCAGCACTCGGGAGGCAGAGGCAGGAGGATTGCTGTGATGTGAGTTGGAGGCTGAGCTCAGGGCCAGCCTGAACCACAAAACACTACCCTGTCTAAAAAACCTAAAAAAGGAAGAAAAGAAAAAGAAATTAAGATCTAAATAAATGACAAAAAACATCTCATGTTCAAGGGTTGAAAAACTTAACATTTTTAGGATAGCAATACTTTCCAAACTTATATACAGATTCAGTACATTCCTAACAAAATCCAAGTCCTTTTTTTTGGCAGAAATTACAAACTGATCTCAAATTTGTATTGAAGTGCCGGGGAACAGGAAAAATAAAAACAATCTTCAAAGAAGACAAAATTAAAGGATTCACTTTTCCCAATTTCAAATATTACTACAAAGTTAGAATAATCACACCATGGTTATTATTATGTTACTGGCTTAGGGATAAATAGGCCCATACATCTGTCTTTAACTTATTCTTGACAAGAGTGTCAGTGTCATCCAGTAGGGAATGAGTATTTGTGAATGATGCTAGAAAAACCTAGGTGTCCACATGCAAAAGAATGGAGTTGGCCCCCTGTTTCCTACAACAGAAAAAGGAAAAAAAACCCTCAAAATGGATCAAAGATCTTTATGTAAGAGGTAGTGTTATAAAGCTCTTAGAAGAAAACATAGCTGTAATCTTTATGATGTTAGACTAAGCGACAGCTTCTTAGGCATGTTATCTAAAGCACGGTCAGCCAATGAAAACAATAAATAAATTGGACTTCATCAAAGTTTAAAACTTGTATGACTTAATGGACAATATCAAGAAAACAAAAATAAAACCCATAGAACAGGAGAAAATATTTACATATCTGATAAGGCCCTGTTATCCAGAATATATAAAGAATTCTTGAAACTCAATAATTAAAAGACAAATAGTGCAATTAAAACTGGACACTGATTTTGAAAGATACTTTACAAAAAATACATACATGATCAAGAAGCACATGGCATGATGCTGTACATAAGTCATTAGGGAAATACAAATCAAAGCCATAATCATATATAAAGATAATGAGATTATAACAAAAAAGAAAGGAAACAAATTTTATGTATATAGGGGGGTGGTAGGGTGGGTGGGGCTATGGGAAAAATGAGAATTAAGTTGTGTCTTATACAGTACAAGTTCCCATTGTGGAGTGCAATCATGATGTGTATATGTAATGTACTAATAAATATTTCAATAAAAAAATTAAAAAATAAATTTATCCCCTTTTAGTATGTCTATAATGAAAAGCAAACATTAATAAAGGTTGTTGTAAATGTGGAGAAATTACAATCCTCACATAACAAGGGCTGCAAGTGAGGCAGCTATTTGGGTAGACAATTTGACAGTTCCTCAAGAAGTTAAACACACAATTTCCGTATGATCCAGTGATTCCCCTCCCGGCTACTACAAATGAAGCTAGTAATTAAAGAGAAGTGAAAATCATACATCTACTACAAAACATGTATACAGACGTTCATAGCAGCATTATTCATAAAAGCCATAATAAGGAAGGAAGTCAAATGTTCAACAATTCATTGACAGATAAACAAAATTTACTATATTCATAAGGGGGTTATTATTCAGTCTTACAAATGCATCCTCTAACATGGATGAACCCGGAAAACATTATGTTAAAGTGAAAGAAATGCAACACAGAAAACACATGGTCTAAGACTGTGTTTATTACCAATGGGCAGGCCCATGGTATAGAAAGGAAGCTCATGGTTGCTGCTGCCTAGGTGAAAAGAGAACAGGGAAGTGACTGATAAGGAGCGCAGGTTTCTTGTGAAGGTGAGAAAAATCTGACTAGAGAATGGTGTTGGCTGCATAGCCTTGCGGGCATGATATAATCCACTGGAGTGCATGGGTAGATTTAGTGTTATGTGAATTATAGCTCAGTTTATAAGATTATGTAGGACTGCAGTTGTTTCAAGAGTGACCAAAGATCACCTAACTTTACATATGAACCCAACTAAAATTCCAAAAGTTGGTCAAAGACGAAGATCATCCGAGCTGCCAAAGCTGGGCAACATTACTCTCCCAGTTCCAGCTTTCTGGTCCTCTCAGTCTCCCCTCCCATTCCCACTTATGAGGACCCTGTAAGTATGCTGAGTTCACTGAGCAATCTAGCATAATCTCCCCCAGCTTCAAACGATGTAATTAGCAACCTAAATTCTACCTGCAGTGTAACTTATTTCCTGATTCATTTTGAGGTCAAAATTGTACTTGTACCAAAATTTAAGACTTACAGGAAAAGCAAAAGACATTCTCATATTGCTCTTGATCAGAAATACAAACGTCATCACTGGAGTAATAGAAGATAGATTCTAACAACACATTTTAAAGAATAATATAACATGACTGAAGTTTATTCCAGGGAGGCAAGACTGCTTAAACATGAAAAATCAATTACTTCACTATATTGATAGATTAAAGAAAAATAGATTCACAAAAAGCACTTTATAAATTTTAATATCTATTCACAATGATACTTTATGTAAAACTAGAAATTATAAATTAACTTCAAGAACATGATAAAAATGGAGTATTGGGACCAGAGATTTATCTCATTGGTGCCATGTCTGCCTGTCAAGCACAAGGTCCTGAGTTTGATTCTGAGTACCAAAGGGAAAGAAAAGGAAATAGAGTACTAACTACTCAGCCATAAAGAATGATAAATTAGAGACATTTATATGTAGCTAAACAAATGCATGTTGAGGCCATCTCTTAAGTGAAATAAATAGGACACACACGTGTAAATACTAAATTGTCTTCCTGGTATGAAAAACTGAAAGTGTAAATGAGGACTAAAATGTACAATAGATAATGTGAAAATAGGGCAAAAACTTTCAAAGGGGAAGTTAGGGGGGTTGGGAAAGGAAAGAAGGGAAAAACAGAAAGCAAGCTTTTGTAAATAGGGACGGAAGGGGAATTGGAAAACACAAGAATCAAGATACCAGATTTATCCTGGATATACAGGTACAAAAGAAAGAGGCATATCATTGCCTTCACCTGCAAAACCTCGTAGCCAGGCTATTCCCACCTACTCTTTTCCTTCCTGACATTTCTCTGTTCTAATAGTTTTGAAATTTCCCCTTTTTGTCTCTCAAAGTAAAGCACCATATTTTATACATTTAAGTCCTGACTCATCTCATAATACTTTATAGCTTCGGGCTAATTTAATTGTTAGAATTAGTCCCCTGAAGAGCTGAGAGAGACCAACAGTAATCAAGTTAAATTCACTCTGCACGATCAGTGTTTAATTAGGCATTGTTGAGAAATCCTTGTTAATTACAGCGTCGGTATCATCACAAAATGATGATTCACTTCTTAAATATCTCAGAGGAAATTGAAACAACACATATTGTGACCCAGAGCCAGTTAAAGCCTTAAATAAGTTACAAATACAAAGAAGCAGCCCACACAAATATGCTCAATTAATATTTAGGAATAACATGAACTGAATTCATTGAAGGAAGAACAGCACTTCTTTAAAAATGGCCCTGGGGGGCCAAGGATTTAGCTCAGCGGTTCCAGCATCTGCCTGGCAAGCACAAGCACTGAGTGTGATCCCTGGTAACCACATTACCACAGTGCCGGGCGTGGTGGCTCACGCCTGTAATCCCAGCACTCTGGAGGCAGAGGCAGGAGAATTGCTATGAGTTCGAGGTTAGCCTGGGCTCCATAGTGAGCTCTGGTCCAGCCTGAACTACAAAGTGAGAGCCTGTCTAAAAAAAATGGCCCTGGAATGGGGGAGAGAACAAAGAAGGTAAGAATTTTTTTTTTTTTTGAGACAGGGTCTTGCTTTGTGGTTCAGGCTGGCCCTGAGCTCAGCCTCTAACTCACATCACAGCAAAACTCCTGCCTCTGCCTCCCGAGTGCTGGGATGACAGGCGTGAGCCACCACGGCACTGTGGTATGTGGTACTGGTTGCTGCTGGGCCTGAGTCTCCATGCCCAGTATGGTATGTAGTCACCGGGAATCGAACCCTGGTCCTTGCGCTTGCAAGACAGGCGCCAGAACCACTGAGCCAAATCCCCGGCCCCCGTAAGAAAATATTTGAAGGTATAAAGAAAAAATTGGAAGAAAAAATGGAACCAAAGCTTACTTATATAGACGGAGCGAGGGGCTGAGGGAGGGCAGGGAGATGGGAAAAATAGAACCAAGATATATCATGTACAAGTACACATTCTCAATCAGGAATGTGAAAATAATGTATATTTAAAATGTACTAATAAACTCAATTTTTAAAAATGGCCCTGGAACATTTTAGCATTCCTAGGTTAAAAAATGAATATATGCCATAACTTCACAGCTTACACAAAAATCAACACAAAAATAAGTTTAAATGTAAAACTTGAAAGTGGAAAATGTTTAGAGCCTAGCATGGCAGTGGATGCCTATAATCCCATCACTCTGGGAGGCTGAGGCAGGAGGACAGGCCATTACTGATAACAACTAAACAGGTAATTATCACATAATCCAGAAAATGTATTTGGGGCATTTTTCCTGGAGACATGAAAACGTACTGCATAAAATACCTGGGTATGAGTATTTCTGTATTAGTAATTTTCCAAGCTGGGAATGACCCAGATGTCCTTTAGTAGGCGCTAGATGAACAAACCAAGGTGAGAAGGTAGGAGTGGACTAACAATACAGGAGACAGCCTCACGGATTTCCAGAGAATATGAGAGATTTCGTGCTGTCTGATTTCTTTTAGGTAACATTTTGGACACGACATTGCAGACTGGGGAGCAGACACACGGTTGCCAGAGACTAGGCAGGGGCTACAGCATGGACACTGGAGGGAGGCCAGTATGATCCAATAATTTGCGATAGCATATGCTGCCAGTCATGTGTGACTGAGTGCACTTACCAAGAAGTTCAGCAAGGTCCGATAAAATGAAAGATGCATATATTTTGTCACACAGCCAAAAATCTTGTCTATTCATGTGTCACTGAAATCTGTTATACAGTATAACCCAATATTGATTTGTAATTGAACCAAGTTCTTTATAAGAACTCTTATAATGCACACAAATCCCACTGACTTTGTCTATTCTATATCATTTTCATACTTCAACATGACCAACAGTTTTGTGCCGTGCTGATTTTTTGTGTTAATTATTGTACTCTTCTGCTTCTATTTTTGTCTGTCAGTAAGTTTTATGCCAATGTTATTTTTTGTTTATCTTTATTGTACTATAGTTAGAGGATATTCACATTATAAAATTATGGGTATATATTATATGGAAATTATGTACTATGTTTGCAAAATTTTTGCAAGTCCAAAATTATTTCAAAATAAAAATGTTTTAAAAAGAAAAAAGTGCACCATTTGCCGAAATGTCCACTGAGAGGTGAATAGGTAAGTTTATGGAGATCAGTCCCTACCCTGACACACCAGACAGCAGTCAAAACACATGGACCAAGCAGCGCATGCGCTGACATGGACGGGCTAAAGAGCAGACTAGGCGTGAGGACAAGGTGCAGAAGGATCATTTCTAGCATAATACTCTTCTGAGTTCTAAACTGTACAAAACATTTTTCATATTTTATGGATGCATAAACAGAGAGTGGAAGAATAGAGAAAGACTTGAGAAGTAGCAGAGAAGAGTGACTGGTAAGCAGTGGGGCAGAGGCAGGAGACGGGGGGGGGGCAGGAAGTTTCACGTGCATCTGTGGAATGACCTGAGCTGAGTGGGGTGCACAGGCACTGGCTCAGCCACATTTTTTACTTATTTGTATGACGTATTTCATAATGAAAGATTTAATCTGACTCTTACAACTGCAACACTCTGGTAGTGGCTGTTGATAGTAGGGAAGGCAGAAGCAGGAGGGCGTGCAGGATATCCAGGTACCTTCCTCACCATTCTGGCAGGAAGCTTAAAATGCTTTGTTTAAAACAGTCAATATTTAAAAAAAAAATTTAAGCCAAAGGACTTGTAGATTGTTGGGTGGGATAGCAAAGAGAAAGGCTGCACAGATGCCAAATGAGGGAACAGTTGAGTGGGAACACACACCCTTCCACTCTCACTCCAACTGGAACATCTGCCTCAGTGCTTAGGAGAGGCAGATGCCACATGAACACCAAGCCTCTGACACTGGTGCCTCGGCAGAGTCCTGGACAGGAGCAAACTCAAGTGACAGCTCAGTGCTGCTGATCTTTCTGCGGAGACAAACTCTCCTGTGCTGGTGTTCTCTTGGCATAAGGCTGAGAATAAAAAGTAGAGCTCGCAAAATGAGGCTGACTGGTACTGTCGCCATCACCTCAATCACTAACATTTTGAATATAATCTAAACTCAAGACCACATTTGGGACAGGAGTCAGGTCAAGAAAGGGACAGAGACTTGATTGGAACACCTTTTTCTGAACACAACCTACTCTCAGCTAAGACTGAGTAGTCAGGCCTTTCACAATCTCTCTTGAGTGTGATGACACTACTGACCTCTAGTGACTACCTGAAGCCACTCGCCAGCCCACTGAAGGAATGGGAGGTTCAGGAAGTGGAGGAATTCCTCTAGGACCCACGACCACCAGGAGAGGTGAGTGAGACCACATTCAAGGCTTGTGGACACCGGGGATCAGCATGAGGGTACCTGACTACCCAGGGTACTTCAGACAAGAAGGAAGAAAGGGAAGCAGTAGGCTCAGAGACAAATCTCATATACTTCACAGTTGACACCCAGGCCCAATCCTGGCTTCCACAGTTTATCCAGGTAGCAGCTGAGCAGTGCCTCCTAAGTAAGAAAGTACTATTTTGGCCCGGTCTTTCCTACTGCAGTTCCAGAGTCTGCTGGTGGAAGGATTTCATATGGCAGCACCAGCCATTCCAAGTTCTGGTCACATGGTTTCCTCCTTGCTCTAGACTACCCCGGAAGAAACAAATATCATTCTTCTCCCCTAATGCTGAGAAGGCAGTACAGGGCTATCTGCCTACAGGGCTGGGAGATCCACTCGTGAATGGGCCCATTATGTGAGTCCTCCATGATAAATGTGAATCCCAGTTGGAAAATTCCTTGCTCAGGCACAACACCAACTGCAGAGAGACATGGGATCCAAAGGATTGGAAGAATGGGAAAGGAATTTAGAGAACTGGATTTATAAGGTTTGGTATTGAAAAGAGAATGAAGGGAAAGAGGAAGCATTTGCCGAGAAGCTGACAAATCAGTGAGATGCTGGGTAAAGGAAGAGAAGCCAGTTGAGAGATTAGATTGATGATGACCTGGGGTTTGAGGACTTTAGGGACAACTGAGTAGAGATATCTGAGAGTCAGGTGGCTCTGAGGGTCTGGTGTTCACAAGAGAAGTGGAGAATAGCATTTGGAGAAATCTCAGCTGGACAAACGTGTTCGGGCACTACCAGCAAAGATCTGTGTGACTTCTTGTTCAGCACTCATACCTCGCTATTTCTCTATAACAGTTCCTTTTTAAATTTGTGTATTCTTGAATGATACATAAAAACCATACACATTTATAGGTTAGTATGTGACATTAGGATGCATGTATATATTATATAATGTTTAAACCAGAGTAAACATGTCTACTACCTCAGATATTTATTATTTCTTCATGGAGAAAACATTAACAATCCTTCCTTATCATTTTTGAGATACATAGGATTTATTATTACCTATAGTCACTTTGCTATGTACTCTAATTTCCCTTTGGAGAAAAAAAAAACTGTCACACACACACACACACACACAACCTTTTAAAACACGTCAGTATTGGCTGGAAATTTAGCTTAGTGGTTCTGGCATCTGCCTGGTGAGCACAAGGTATCAAGTTTGATCCCCAGTATCACATACCACAATGCCAGGTGTGGTGGCTCACGCCTGTAATCCCAGCACTCAGAAGGCAGAGACAGGAGGATTGCTGTGAGTCCAAGGCTTACTTGGGCTACATAGTGAGTTCAGGGCCAGCCTGAACTACAAAAGAGAAACCCTATCTCAAAATAACTAAAAAACAAAAAATAAAACATGTCAGTATTGCAAGAGAAAATCAAGTCAGTGGATTTAATTTCCAGCAGAATATCTATCCTACTACAACTGTACTACTTTTTGCATAAAGGCAGGCAGTGGAACTTACTGGAGAGAAATTAAACTAAAAAGAATTCCTGAGGAAGATTTTGTACTTTGATAAGATGAAATGAAGTTTGTTCCCTCAACCACTTTGAGTAGCCCTTCATCTCATTTATCAGAATCAGTCTTTTCGGATAAAAACCTCTTTGGGTCAAATCTTTAGGCACTGGATTGCAAAAGGCTCCCTAAGTGACAGGGCTAAAGAGAATAATCAGACAGCAATTTCCTTGGTCCAAGTTGAAAAATCGTGATGAGCAGAGTGGAGGTGCTTTGACCAACTGCACAGAGAGTGTAATTTTATGTCTCAGCAGCTGATGACAGTACATATTTCCCATAATAGGCACTCTATCTGCACACTGTAATGAACTGAGAGAGATGAGAGGCTGTTGATAGACTTTCTAAAATCTTAGCAATAGTCAGTTGAGTGATACTGATTCACGGGCATCAAGAGCCCTGATGACTCAGCCTTGAGCATTCCAAGTTCCTTAGAACACCCCTTGGTCTCAGCAAGGAAGATTACTTACTTCCCTTTGTGATAAGAATGCATTAAAAGGTTCATGTAATCGTGAAAGTTACCCTCTACCCCTGTAACTGGGATGTAAGGATGATTCACCAAGGTGAGGATACTAGATGCAGTTCCAGTACCAAGCAACAAAGAAACTGTCATCACCCTTCTCTCCCACCTTTGATTTCTAGAACTTCTGACAAGCAGAGTCAAGAATGACCGGGCCGGGGAGTTAGCTCAGTGGTTCTGTCACCTGTCTTGCAAGCACAAGGGCCCAGGTTCAATCCCCGGTAACCACATACAATACTGTGTGTGGAGACTCACCCCAGCAGCAATCAGTACCACATACCACAGTGCCTGCCGTGGTGGCTCACACCTGTAATCCCAGCACTCGGGAGGCAGAGGCAGGAGGATTGTGATGTGAATTGGAGGCTGAGCTCAGGGCCAGCCTGAACTACAAAACAAGACTCTGTCTCAAAAAAAAAAAAAAAAACCCTGAGCTGGTAGGTGGCTTTCCCTGAAGCATGAGGTTGTGAGGGTGACTGTAATGAAATGCTCAGACTGGATGGGTTTGTCATTGCTCTGCAGAGCTTGGGTTGGAACCCAGAGCCTCAGGCACATTAAGCAAGTGCTGAACCACGGAGCTACACCCCTAGCCAAACTGGATGATTTCAGCAACAAGCACTTCTGGCCTTGCCATTTAGGAGACTGGAAGTCTGAAATCAAAGTGTCTATTGAGTTTTTCCTTCCCTGAGCTGGGAAAGAAGGTCTATTCCAAGCCTCCTCCTCTACCTTGTAGATGCTGTCTTCTGTAGCAGTGATGGTGGACCTTCTAGAGCTTTCTCTGATGACAAACAGCCTGCTGTGGCAAGCATGTGATAGGGTCACCACCTCTGTTCCATAAGCCTTCACATAACATTTTGTGTGAGTGTGTGTGTGTGTGTGTGTGTTTGTGCGTGTTTCTGTATGTGTGTGATTCTTTTACAAGCCATCAGTCCTATTAGAGTAGGGCCCACCCTTAAGACCTCATTTTAACTTGGTTACCCTTACAAAGACACTATCTCCAAATGAGATCACACTCTGAGGTACTATGTGTTTGCACTTCAAAGTGTCTTTGAGGAAGAAGGCACAGTCCAACCCATAACCCACCTAGGAGAAGCACTGTTCTCACATCGTGCTCTGGTAAGAAACATAGAAACATGGATCCAAGGACTTTTCGAGTCTTGGGAGCCCCTTAAAAGCCATCCAAGCCCACAAGGACCTGGTCCAAGCACAAGGCAGTGAGTGGCTCAGCTGAGATCATATTCAGTTCTCAGGAAGTACCAGAAATCCTAGGCAGAGCACGGAAGAAGACAGTGAGAGGAGGACCCTTTTCTAAGGACTAAGCCGTGTGGCTGTGCTTCTCCACAGCCCTCTTCTCTGCCCCTCCACGTAGCCCCCACCACCCTCATCCCATTTCTACACATCCACAAGGCCTGACAGTGAGTCCAGCCAAAGTGGCTTTTTTTCTTTTTTCTTACCACATTTTAAATCCACTTAAAGACTAGAAGAAAGAAGACAGATAGAAAAAATAAAGAAAAGTGGCTCAACTCATCACAGTGTGATTGAAAAGTGCATTAGCTTGGACATGTGCTGAGCTTTCCCTCTTAATAATAAAGTGAAGGATCACATTTACTACTTAATCTTCATGCAGTTTTAATTCTCCAAGGTCTATAGAGCAGCCTGGTACCTCCTCTACTTATTGAAAATGGTATTTTCATATACATATGTGATAAAATTTACATAAATGATAAATACATATACTAGTAATATAAATTACATATGATAAAATATACATATATGGGAAAATTTAATATCCTAACTATTTTTTAAGTGCTGGGAATGGAACCCAAGACCTTACACATGGTAGCAAATGTTCTACCACTGAGATACACCCCCGGCCTCCTTACTGTTTGTTCTTCCATGACTGGTTTATTTCACTGACCAAAATGTCCTCAAAGTTTCATCTCTTATAGAATGTGTCCAAATGTCCTCACTGTGACTTCCTCTAGGAAAAGTTCAGCTTTCAAAACTTAGGTGTTGTTTCACAATATCAACTATATATACTATAATAAGGGGGAAAATAATGTGACAGTAACAAAGAAATAAGGAAACAAAGCTTATGTATATAGGGGGTGCACCTATATATAGGTGCAGGGTGGGGGAAAGGGGAAAAAATGAGAATCAAGTCATGTCATATTCTGATACAAACTCTCAATGCTGAATGCGATGATGATGTGCATTCATAATGTACCAATAAAGATTTGAATTTTTTAAAAAAGGCATTGTGAGAATCAAGATATATCTCAGGCACACGTATAAATTCTTCATGCTGAATATGATCATAATGTACACCTAAAAAGTACCAAGAAACTCAATAATGGGGCAGCGAAACAAAACTTAGATGTTGTATTGTTTTTAGTTGTGGGAGGCTACAGGGGTAAGTGTAACAATAACTGAGAAGGGATTGTGTTGGAAGTGAGTACTGGGCCCAGTGACCAGTGCTTGGAGAAAAGAACACAGGAGATCTGGGCAGTAATGAGCTTAGGGAGCCGCAGTCCCTGCATATTTGCATCTGTGCAGGACACAAAGTCAAACAAGTCTCACCTACTCAAGCCAACTCAACACATTTACTGAACTCTGATACACCAAGTATTTCAGACTGTGTTAAGAGACATTTCTGCAGACCAGTGCAAGGAACTCTTCTGCAAACAGCAGAGGGGAGGAGGGGCTATGGTTTGAATATGAATAACCTTTCCAAAACCCAAGCCGAAAATGTACTTTACATGACAACAGCTCTAAGAGATGAGATCTTTGAGAAAAAATTGTCTTGAGGGCTCTGCCTGCATAGACTGATGCTGTTTTCATGAGCCCAGAAACCTGATAAAATGATGAACTTGAGCCCTCTTTCTCTCCCTCCTTTCCTCCTTCTCTCTCTCTGTCTCTCTCTGTCTCTCTCTGTTTCCCTCTCTCTCTCTCTCCCTTTCTCTCTCCCCCCAACTCTCTCTCTCCCCTTCTCTCTTCCAGGCCCTCATCAGATGCCAGTGCAATGCTCTTGGGCTTCCTAGCCTCCAGAAATATGAATCAAATAAATAAACTTGGGTTGTTTATAACTCACAGTACCATTTTCTAAGTGGGTCTTTATGTGAAATATAATCTGGAAATCCTGAACTTGTTTTGTGTTTGCTTCCTCTGACCATCTCTATTTTAACAACTCCCCTCACCTCTGTGACTCCCACGCAGTGCTCAGGAAACATGAATTTCCCTCTTCTTAAGGGATGAGAAGGTAAATCATGAGTTATCTCTTTGTAAATGTCAGTATTAACCTATGTTTAGGAACTGCGCGAGTGAAATAGCCACCACTTAATCAACAGAAATTAAGCCCTGAAATTTTACACATGCAGTCTCATATCATCCTCCCCACTGTGGTCAGAATACCTTACTCAAGTGTATAACTACAGTAATAAAGAAATCATAGTTGAACTCAGGGCTGTGTTTCTCCAAAGCTCCTACATTTTTCATCCAACATTGGACTGCAAACCTGGCCATATTCTGGTTTCATCTCCGCTAGTCAGACGATCATTCCTACTTCAACTCCCCTCACGTTGTCTGATATAGTCCTAGGGCACACAGTAGCCACTTCTTGGATGATTCTTGACTGAGTGTTTGTAGTTTTAACACGTCTGACCTTTTTGTCAGGTCTGACACACAGCATTAGTCTGCAATGTGGCACCATCAAGATTCCCCAGCAGGTCAAGCTTCTAACAAACGTCCATTGATTGATGTGACCTAGTTTGGCCCAATCTACAATTTTCTTATGGTTTTGATGTCTTCCAAAATGCAAACCAAAGAGTTTCAAGAACTAACAATTGTAAGTCCTATTGGAAAGCTAAAAGTTAGTACAACATAATTAGAAGTGTATGAGCAATTTTAGCCCATTCTTGAGGATCTATAATTTTCTTCAAGTCACTATCCATGACTTTATTTCCTGATCCATTTTTTCATAAAGTTTTAAATGATTTCTATTTGACTCCGTGTCTACTGATCCATTAAAAACTTTTACACTTTTACACTTCCTGTGACAGCAAAGCACATGGTTTCAGCCCTGTGCCCTACTGTAACTGGAAATAATGTATTGATTTTAAAATAATAGCCTAATAGAAATTGACAAGCATTAAATCAAAAGCTCTCCTGAATTATATTGTAGATGATTGGAGCACTTAGCTTCAAAATAAATGCTTCAGCTCTGCATGAAATTAGTAGAGTTGAACCTGTTTTCAAGATTGTTGATATTCAGAAAATCACACTGTAAGTATTACAGTGTACTTTACTGATTCCCAAAGTGACACCAAAGGCCTTCATCACTGCTCTCAACAATACGTAATATGAAGTCTTGTGACTGCTCGGTGACACCATATCAGGTCACTTCTCGGTGCACTGTATGAGACAGTGGTTTAGTCTATGTCAGATACAGTTGGGCTCTAAAATTATTACTGCTTTTCTGTCATTGCTGGTTCAAGAATATCACAATCAATACAAGTGGTCCTCCAATTCTTGGATCCATAGCCTGTTTTTGATTACTACAGATTTTGCTGCACATCTTAGAGGTCTAAGAGACTCAAAACAATAGCAAACAAACAAGCCAAAAATGAAAGCACACCAAACTTCAGTCTTATAAGGGTTCTCTGTGAGAAAAGCATTCCTGCTCTTCTCTCCAGGTACCTGGTCACCTCTGAGCCCTGTCCCTTGAAGGGAGTTATTGGCTGCTCTGATCAGAGTCCGTATGCTTAGGAAACAAAGCACTTTTATGTACTCGAACTATTCTGTCTCTGCTTGGTCCACATCTTGTGTTACACTGCACATGTTTTAACTCTTCTTTGGAGCAAGTCGTTTCCCCTCTCCAACTTTGTGTATTTAAATGCAAAGAGCAGAGAGGTAACAAGAAATAGGGAAGGGCACCTGGGAAAAAGACTCCACAGAACTTTTGGTTTTACTGTCTGTGAAAGTTTTGAGCAAAGGAATGACATGATCTAAAGGTGACTTTGCAAACATCCTCTCAGCAACAGGAAGAGCTGCAGGGAGGCCACTATGGTGATGCAGTGACTACTACACTGAGGATGGAGTAATGGTGGGAATGAGAAGTCTTTAGAAGAAAATATGGAGACAAATTGCTGATGAATGAGATGAGGGCTTGAAAAAGAGATGGCCTGGTAATCCCAAGCTTTTGGCCTGAACCACTGCTATTTACTGAGATGTGGAAGTGTCTGGGTGGAGCAGGGGAAGAGGGAGGGGAAGGTCAGGGAATTGACCAGGGCCATCCGTCACACACCACAGTAGTAATACCCTGTTGCAACTACAAATCTGAGGTCCCAGGGAAAGGTTCAGGCTGCAGGTTCAAATTTAGAAGTACCATATTAAGCGATTGCTAAGCCATCATTTGAGTAAGAGCAGAGAGGCAATGGGTGTAAGGAGAGAAGTAGGGGTGGCAACAGAATGAGATTGGGACCCACTAGCCTTAAGATTGGATGAGGAGGAACAGTCCAGGCGCCTTGATGCCCCTAAGCTTCCCCAAGCCCTGTTTTGTGCTTCTGTCTTCCAGCATGGTGGAGCTGTTCCCATTTTATCCCTCCAGAGCGCCATGCTCATCTCACCTTTGGTGTACTTCTAAAGTGTGATTCGCCTGCTTATCCGTCCCTGTCTTTCCACCTTCATGATTCTCACACGCGGCCATGACTTAGCCATCTCCAGGTACTTGTTACCACACACAGAGCCTGGTGACTAACAGGAACATGAGGTCTGTGCCACACTGAAGGGAAAGGCGCCATTCATGGGGAGCCAGCCAGCTAATATGCAGGATCTGAGCTCCGGTGCCACCCTGTCAGGATGTCCAGGCGGGAGCAGGGAATGTGGGGATAGTGTGGAGTCCCTCAGATATGCTTCTGACACAGGCCTGGCACCTTGCTTTGGAAGACCTCCAGAAACAGCGAGAGACCATTGCTCAGGATTTATTTAGTGGTTTGCTTAGTTAAGAGCACTGAACAGATGGTACATTATTAATCTTCTGTTTTAGTTTCAAGACAGTAGCCTGACCCACAAATTTAACCTGAGCTTTATTTTGATAGCCTTTAGTTATGGTCTAGTTTTCATCAATTAAATGCTGTCAGGCCAAGCACTTAGACTGAAGCAGAAAGCAACCAAATTAAATTAATAATGTCTCAGAAATGCAACAAAAATAGCACACTATCCAGTATCCATGTTGGCTCCTTTGCTCCCACCCATGCAAACACACCAGAGAATGTCTATGTCCAGGCTCAGAAATATGAATGTCCACCTCTGCCAAAGCTTCTAAATTTCAAACAGCTGTGAGAAACTTAGTGGAGAGGACAAAAGCATAGAATATATGACGTGGAGTTATAAATGCTTTTTCCTTACTAAAAAAAAAAAGAGAGAGAGAGAGACATTTCAATCAGGTCCTAAATCATGTTTGCATAACAAAATGGAAATTTTATTATTAATGAAGAAAGAATTGCAGCTTCAAAACCTCCTTTCTGGAATAAATTAATCAAGAAAAATAAAATCATAGATTATGCATACCTCAGCCAAAATTCCGACTGAGGCCATCTTTACGGTAGACCAGGGCTATTTTTAATGTCTAAACTGTGGAGTACTCTAATGATGGCAATGCCTTTCAGGGTCCAAACCCAGTGTCCTTAGGCAAAGGGGCCGAGAGAGGAGGTACGTGGGGAGATGTGTGTGGTGCAGCCCAAGAGCCCTGCTTGGGGATGACGGCCCAGGCTGGAGGACCTGGCTCTGCTGTGGTTCTGGTTTGGCTGAGTGATCTCAAACCACAAGTTTCTCATAACAGCTATCCACACTAAGTTTTGTTAGGAAAAGTTTTTCTGGTTTAAAAAATAAAAGTAGGATATTTCTAGACTCATTAAGCTCCAAGTTTCTATGATCTTTTCTATAGCTTTGCTGGTTTCATATTCAGACTCAAAGTCATTTAAAATACAGACACCTAATATGTTTGGTTTTGATTCTGATTTTTGGTTTAATTTGTTTTCACAATTACTGCCTCCAAGGCTCCCTCAGATAGAAACAAAGCAAACTGCTCAGGTAAATGACAGCCTGACATTTGCATATTTCTGACTCACTTGATGTTAGTCATCCTTTTCCTCAGTGGAATGGTCCATGCTTTTGTAACAAGTGCTTCATATTAATTTTAAAAGTGGATTCACTGATGTCATAATTTCTCATTTTTTTCAGTCCTGAAGCAGTCATTCCCTGTAGAGAGAGATGTGTTCCACTAGATAATTACTGTTGTTTATTATGGAGGTGGAAAGAACAGTAATACCGTCTTTTTTAGCAAATGCCCCCAGTTCATAGAGAAGATGAATAAAAGATTAAGGAATAATGAAGGAGAGTTATTATACTGTGAATCATTCTTCTATTTACTGGTTGTAAGTACGTGGTAAGAAAAAATATTCAACTTGGAAAGATAAGAAGGTCTTCCTTGGACATTTTAGCCAGTGTGTAGTATTCAGTGGCAGTTAGAGACCCCAGCTGAGAAGATCAATGCCAGGGTCATAGCTGTGGAAAAGCTATGAGTCGAAGACAATGGAAGCATTAAAGTTCCGCAGACTTTACGGGAGGAAAGCTCTTGTGGAGAAATGTTTTCTGCAGGTACTGAAGGTGTGACCAGTGGACAAGTGACCAATGGAAACGATAAGAGAGCTTTTGCTGTGTGTGGTGGAGCACGCTTGTCATCCAACCACTTGGAAAACTGAGACAGGAGGATCACTGTGATTGGAGACCAGCTTGGACTCCATAGTGAGTTCAAGACCAACTAACCTACATGGTAAGACCCTGTTTCAAAAAACAAAAATTCCCTAAACAAATGAAAACACTAGGAAGAGAGATTTCTGCACTACTATCAAAACAGGCCAGATATGTCTGTCTGTTCCCAGGCCTGTGCTTAATAAATGTCAGTAATCAGCTCAGGAAGTAGCCAGGCTGTGGAAAAAAGGTAATGAAGAGGGGTAGATTCAAAAGTAGTTGTATAGAGACTCGTATTTTTAAACTGTTGTTGTCTCCCATGGAATGTAGCCTTTGAGTGACGTTTGTAACTTCACAAAGTAGACTATGCTAGCAGTGAGAGTTCATTTGTGTTTTGTTTGGGTACTTTTCCAAGTTAATTCTTAAAAAGCACCCTAATCAGAGTTGTGGATGTAGCTCAGTGATGCCAATGCCTGCCTGGCAAGTACAATGTCCTGAGTTTCACCCCCAGTTCAGAAAGAAAAAGAAAGAAGGAAAGAAAGAAAGAAAAAGAAAGCTCATTGATCAGTGATAGGAATAATATCCTGAATAAGGGCACTATGATTCTACCCCTGAAGTGTGCAAAGCAGATCACAGGTGTCACATGGTAGTCAAGATGGAGGGACATGTGTGTGTCTAGGTAAGGTGGAGCTGAATCCAGTGCTGGAGAAACCTGCAGCCACCCATGCACATCACCTATCCCTTCTTATCATGTAATTCCTAACCCTCATTACATGGCTTCATCTATGTGGTACTTTGTTCTCAACTGCTGATCTTTTCCAATTATAAAATAAAAAATGAATGTCAAAAAGATAATTTAATTTAGGATATTGTTTCTACTCAGGATGCTCCATCTTCCCACTACAGCTGGCTATGCATTTTATCTTCCCTTCGTCTCCCAGAGTCTGGGCTGGCTGGATGCCTTCCCAGTTTTCCATACGTAGCAACCATACAGTATTAACAAAGCGCCCTGTAGCACCTTCTCCCCTCCCCTCCCCCTATCACCATCACCATCACCATCACCGTGCAGCTTCCCCTGTACCATTTACAGAACTTGAGACACAGGTCATTGGAGCTGCCGAGAACAAGTGATGCCAACAGAAACATGGCAGTTCCTCCAGTCCATGGCCACATTCAGATTAACTAGTCAAAAGGTAAGTAAAGAGTTGTTTTCTGCATTTGGGTTCTTTTTTCCTTTCTTTCCCTTTCTGCATAAGTCACATTTAAATTACCTGTTGAGGAGGAATACAAATGAGACTCCGTCCAACCTCATGAGTCATCGTTTCACTAGGGAACAAAGCAGCCTTGCTTCAGAAAGCAATTTAATTAATTTTGTTATGTGCTATGGAAACAAGCTTTTAAAGATGAATCCAAACAGTTGCGTGTGATTCTCTAAAAATAAGTGAACAATGCAAATTACTGTCTGGTTTAGGAGTATGCAAACAGTAAAAAATGAGGGGTTTTAAGATGAAAAAAATAACATAAAGTTTGCATATGATATTAAAAAGAAAAAAATCAATGTGGGATCTTAACAGTATGCATCAAAGATAAACAAAAACTCATTTGGTTTTGTTCATAATTCCTTTTGTGTGGAGACAGCCTGTTGTGACCTCAGAGGAGAGTACACAGGCTCCTGTCTGGCCTTTGAACTTTCACTCTCTGATTCACATGTTCTCATCTATAAAATGGAAGTGAATCCTTCTGTGGTGAGTTCTCAGAGGCGAGGGGCAAATATAATCACCGATGTGAAAATATTCTGCAAACTGTGAAAGCCCTGGGCCCCCATGTAACATTGTTTTACTTCATGCTATTGTTCCACAGCAGCAAAAGAATAGTCTTTCTTTCATCCACAATACTGTCTCTGCTTTATTTTCTCATGTCTTTATGACTTACAAGCATGCTGAAAGGTGAAGACATTAAGGCCTACTCACTTCTTTACCCAAACTGCACCTGTCCTGTCTTGTCACATGGCACCAGTTGTCCAAGCCAGAAATCCAGTGATCCTGCTCAGTTGGACTCTTTCCTCTAGCCCCCAGCACACTGGATAGCCCTTCAGACTGTAGCCACCAACCCACAGTCCAACAGCATCTTCTCCAGCAACACCCTTTGTCCAAGACACATCGTTTTGGTGCTTCTTCACTGGCTTCCTAGGCAGTCTTTCCATAGTCCCTCTTGCACCTTCCGTCTGATCGTCTAGTTTTTAAGCTTATACTTAAGGCAGGCCCTGTTACCTCTCCACTGGGCCTTCTATCCCTTCTTCTCTCCTAGCTGCAGCCTTCCCTGGACTCAGGCAATCGGACCAGCTCTTCCCCTTGGGCCCGGACGACTCCTCTCTGACTGAACGGATTTAAGGAGGAATCTTGTAGAGTGTCCTGGGCCACAATATCCTCCTGCTAAAGAGTCAAAGAAAGGTTAAGCAAGCTTGAATTTGTCCTCAGCCTCTGTACCTTGTCACGTAAGACATGATGCTTGCAACTACGGCAGTCAGAGGCATGGTGTGGGTATGGCAGTCACACAAGACAGAGAACCACACTGGAGCCTCAACATTGTCACCAACCCTGAAGCCACTAACTTCTGAACTCTTTCATTCACTGGCAACTATAAAGTTTTTCTTTCTCTCCCTCCTCCTCTCCCTCAGTCCCTCCCTTTGTCCCTTCTTTCCTTTTCTTCCTCCATACTGGGAACTGAACCCAGGGCTTTCACACCGAGCTACATTCCCAGCCTTTTTTATTTTTTATTTTGAAACAGGGTCTCACTGAGTTATCCAGGGTGGGCTCAAGACTGTGCTCCTTCTCCTGCCTCAGATTCCCAGAGGTCTGGGATTACAGGTATAACCACCACACCTGGTTAGTGAACTGCTTCAAGAGCCAAACAGCAGACAGTTTAGCCTTACAACCCATCTCTGTTGCAACCCAGCACTTCTTTACAGGGCAAAAGCAGCCCATAAAGGTGGGTGGCAACGAAGTCATTGCTGGACACTGAAGTTAGAATTTCCTAGCCTTTTTCTGCATTACTTTCTTCTTTCGATTTTTTTAACTGTTTAAAGAAACAATCAGCTCATAGGCCACACCAAAAGAGGCAGAAGGCCAAATTTGGCTCAACCCCTGAAGGAACAGTAAAAGCCCTTCCCTTAGGCCCATGCATCTACCCAGGTAACCCTGTGCATTCAAGGACAGTGCTTGACTACTAACTCGCACTCTAGCACCATGACCCCTTTTTATGTAGGAACTATTCTTTTCTTATTTGCAACCATGAGCACACTATTATTTGTTTTCTAAAAATAAAAGGAAGACTGGTTTCCAAAGATATGAGAAATAAAATAACCTCATAGAACACCCTAATACTGTGGCATGAATACAGTACTAAGAAAATTTCTGATCTACAACTATTTATTTATTATTCATTTATTTTTATTCATTCGTTGATTCATTTAATTTTTTTTATTTTTGCACTATTAAGGATCAAACCAATAGTTCTTCTACTATAGAACTACATTCCCATTCCTTTTTGCCATGTTTCTTCTTTGTTGTTGTGGGGCGGTTGTTTTGGTTTCAGTTTTGAGACTGGGCCTCGCCAAGTTGTCCACAGAAGCTTTAAACTTAGGATCCCCCTATCTCTGCCTGCCATACCTGGGACTCCAGGCATGCATCACGGCACACAGCTTCGTGTCATTTTGTACTTAAAACATCTTTGGAAACCTTTCAAATAACACATGGAAAATTACAGTCAGTAATTTAATAGGCACCTAGATCTCCACTACCCAGATGCAACAAATGTACATATTTTACCAGGCTTGCTTCAGGTTTCTCTTTTAAGGAGAAAAAGTACACATGCCTCTAGGCCAGCCTGTACCACTTCCCCGCCATGGGAGGGCACCCTTCCACCCAGTCTCGACTCTTCCCTGCCTTCATATGTCTACAAACAACATGCCCCACAGTTTATGTGCTTTTAGCTGACATAAATGCTGTTGTGCTATGTGCAACTTATTTCTTCAGCTCGATACCTCCCTTGGTGTTTTTCCCAGTTGTAAGGGAAATGTTTGGTCATTGTATGAAGAAAGCCACGGTGCATCCCATTGGTCCTCACATGGGCGGAGTAGGCTCTTTTCCATGGTTCCCTGGTTCCCAGGAGGAGGCTATCCTCAGCAGCAGAGTCCTTGTTGACGTAATAGTGAAAACAATTGAAATCACCCATCTTTTTTTCTTAGGCAAGTAAGGAAGCTTCCTAAATGGTACAGATGAGATCGTGGTCCTGCTGCTCACAGCCTCCACTGGCTCCCTGGGGCCTAATTTCCTGCCCCATTACCCTGTGCTTCTGCCTCCACTTCTCTGTCCTCACAGCCCTGTGTCTCTGCTCCATCCATAGTAAACGCCTCTCCCTTTTGGCCAGAATAGCATTCAAGAGGCCTCTGTGTCCTGGCCATACGATCTCCCCAAGCCCAGCTCCTCTTGCCTTCTCTACCTCATATCATGCCTCCTGCTCCCCCCTGTGGCCAACACGCCCTCTTCATAATTCCAGCCCCATCCTACTGCTTACTGCCAACTCTTTTGCTTTTACAGCAGATCCAAGTGTCACTACCTAAAAGGTCTTTTGTGAACTTCCTTGACCTGGGGGAATCACTCTTGGAGATCACACCCTTGCCATTTCCCTTCTGTAGTCTGGGAGCACTCGGGTGCTCACATACCCACCTCTCCATCCCCAGTCTTTGGCACAGGGAGTGTTCTCCCTAAGTATGTGATAAATTAATATCTGTGTGTTAAAAAATAAAATGTCTGACATCTACATCATCAACTCCCAAGAAAATGAGCTAAAGAATTATGCAGAAAGATAAGATGGATGGAATCCAAGCTAACTGATTTCTCCCCATGGATAGTTGAAACAAACAAGTATTGCTATTTATAGCCTTGAAAGTTCTGCTTTACTTTGATGACTCAGCCACTCATTGTACCGTCCTAAGTTTTCACTTAAAACTATTCTGCAACATGCGATCAAGCCACTTCTCTACCTTTAGCTCAGGTAGACTTCTTGTAAAAGTATGTGAAGCTGTAGAGAGAAGAAAATCCACTTATGCTAGGAAATGACTATACACAGGATGACCAGAAAGTAGGTGGTAGCAGGAACATAAGAGTTTGCATTACCTGCAAAATGTAATAATCATTATTTATTCACCAGAAGCCTCCAGGACTACGATTGCACATTACTGATTTGACTGCAGGGGAGAGACTTTCTTAGTACAGTATTTATGCAACAGCATTTCAGTTCACACAGGGTGTTCTGTGAGGTTATTTTATTTCCAATGTCTTTGGAAATAAGTCTTGCTGACTTATTAGCACAGTGTAAATCTAAAGTCATATACTAGGGAACCAAGAGGAGTCACGGAAGGAAATCTATTAGTATCTTCATTTATCTCCTTTGAACCCAAAGCCTCATGATAGAAGTTCATGACATAAGTTTCTAAACACACCGTACACATTTTCCACAGATGGCATAGAACATCTCTTGGCATTCTCTTGGATACAATATTCATCCTCAAAAACTCTGCTGCCAAGAGGCTACTGAGATACCAAAAAGTTGGCCCAGGAGTTAGAGGCCTGAGTTGTCAGTCCAGCTTTTTCATGACTTGACATCATCATCAGGAAGCTACTCCTCTCCCCCTGGGGGTTATCTGTACAATAAAGGTGAAGACTCCATGATCTTGAGATGCTTGCTTCCAACTGTGTAAGGTATTTAGAGTGTTTTCAAGCATACATAATATCATGCTCTAAAACTGACTCAATATAGGGCCAGGGATTTAGCTCAGTGGTTCCAGTGCCTGTCTTGCAAGCACAAGGTCCCAAGTTCAATCCCTGGTAACCACATACCACAATGCTGGGTGTGGTGGCTCACATCTGTAGTCCCAGCCCTCAGGAGGCAGAGGCAGCAGGATTGCTGTGAGTTCAAGGCACACCTGGGCTACAAAGTGAGCTCAGGGCCAGCCTGAACTACAAAATGAGACCCTGTCTCAAAAAAACCCCAACTTACTCAGTATAAGTTTTTCAACTCATTCAGTGTATGATAACAAGTTATATTGATGTAGTGTTTATTTTACAAAGGAAATATAAGCTTTTTCACCCAATGTCTTCTAGACTTTGGTAAGCCAGACAAATGTAGCTGAAATTACACACAAGGGACAATTATTATTCCTGCTAAATGTTACCATGACGTGAAATTTAATAGAGACAGCGTACATTGAAATAATAAACAGTATACAATTACTAGGCCTTATTTTTAAGACCCAAACTCATAGATTTTTCTCCTCTCTAATGTGTTCATTTGTTAATTCAGAATTAGAAAACGGTAATTTCAAGACTCCTGTCATTCTAATACCTTCTTCTACCATTAATATATATCCATAATGGGATTTGTGTCCATGAGTTATATATGAAAACAGTTCCTGAATGCAAAACAAGCCCCCTTAGCCCCTTCAAATTACACAGGCAATGATGTTCAGCAACTGATTCAGTGGAAAATTACTTTGAGCATTCAAAGCCGGAAGTACTGCCAAATGAGAGAAAATCAACAAAATAACATAGCCGGGGAGATTGGATCCACAGGACACATTATAGAAGAGGCACTTAATGAGCTGGGCAAAGGATGCTGCTTACTCACCAGGTGAAATTAATAAAAGACCCTTCACCAAGCTTTCCATGACAATGTTCTGCTAATTTTCTCAAGAAAAATCATGCATGGTGAGTCACTGCCCTTTTCCTGGTATTATTTTAATGATATGAGATAGAAGAAAAGGTCACAGTTTAGATCAATGCCATCTTTGGATGACAGAGTGAGTGAGTCACCAAATGAAATTAATGCCGAATCGTGGTTGCCATTTCTGCTGTTTATACTCTCCCCTGATACTTTCTAAAGACGTATTCAATGAGGTATTTCAAGAGAGCCAGTTGCTAGGATTCAGCCTCGTTCAAAGCTCTGCATCTCCACCTGTACAAGAATATGGAAAATTTTCAATATATATTAAACTTACTCTAAGTCAAAGGGCTCAGATAGATGGAGGCCGGCAGGGGCTACACTAGTGACTGACATAAAATATAGAAACAAAATGCTCCACATCCTACATCACTAGGAAATTTTAAATTAAGACAACAGTGAGATACCATGAGATAGTGCTTAGAACAAATGCTGGTGATGATGTGAAGCTATGGGATCTGTCACCCATGGCTAGTGGGAATACAAAATTCTACAGCCACTTTGGAAGACAGTTTAGTGGTTTCTTTGCCATAAATCTGGCAGTCTTGCTCCTTGGTGCAAGTGAGTTGAAAACACATCCATACAACAGACTGAACACACAGCTTGATACTAGCTTTATTCATAATGATCAAATCACAGAAGCAAGCAAGATGTCTTCCATAAGTGATGGCTGGACTGCACCACATCCAGAGGAGGACATTGTCCAGCAGTAACGTGAAATGAGTTACCAAGCCAAAAAAAAGACATAGAAGAAGCCTAACTGCACATTAGCAGTGAACAAAAACCATCTGAAAGACTACAGACACACTGCATGACTCTAACTAGGTAACATTCTGGAAAAGGAAATGACCGCAGACAATTATTTATGCCTTTTCTGGTCATTTGTGGGGAGCTGGAAGGAGGAATGAATAGGCAGGACTCAGATTTTTAAGAGTGTTACCACAGTCTTCTGTGTGATAACACAGGTAGATGTCACTGTAGAGCTTTCAAAACCCATAGAATATACAACCTAGAGAGTGAACCCTAATGTCAGCTAAAGATGTACAGATGCGCATTCATGATGGCGAGTGAGACTGGGGGTGAAGAGAATATATGACAACTACATGTACTTTCAGCTCAGTCTTGCTGTAAACCATAAAATAATGTAGTATATGTGTGTGCATGTGTGTGTTGCTGTAGTTTTCTTGTAGAACATATTACAATGCAAAGACTTTGGAAGAGAAAGTACAATATAACCTATTAGGCTACCTCACAAGAGGGTCTGACAGACCCTCAGGAAATACACTAACCCTTTTGTAAAATATGAAAGAAGCTGATATTCAGTACAGGAAGAAGATTCCAGTGAGTACCCAAAACTACAATGCATATTTCCTAATGAAAGTAGAGTAAGAGAAAAAGGCACCATCTCCACCTGCACGGCAAGACTTGGACTTCTAGTGTTCACCTAGGCAGACATTAGGCACGGGATGGGTCTGCTGAGGATCATCACATGAAGCCCACTCATGAACTTCCTTGAGCACACCATTAGTGGTGGCCATGGTTTAAGCAGCCAGTGATCTATCCAGAGAATTGCAATAGAGGGGTTTTAGCTTCTAGACGGTGCCCGCATTCCCTGGCTTGGAGCTCTCTCCCCCAATTACTCAAGAAAGTGAAGTTCTTTTGGTGTCAACAGTGCTCTGACTTCCAGCTGAAATTGTCTATATTAGGTTCAGGTTGTATTAGTTTCTGGCAGAAGGTGTAGCAGATCAAACTGGAGGCTCGCCATAGTACATGTGCAGACTCTTTTCCTTGTCATTACTCATTAAGCGATGCAGTGTAACAACTATTCCCATAGCATTTATATTTTATTAGATGTGATAAGTAATCCAGAGATGGCTTGAAGTACACAGAAGGAAAGATGGAGGTCCTGCACAGAGTAGAGCACCTGAGCACCTGTGGATTTTGTGATGTGAAGGAGCTCCTGGACATTGAGGGATGACTGTACAGAAAGATTAAAAGCACAGCTCCTGTCTACATCCAAGTTTTAGGAAAGAAACAAAATCTTTAAAAACCCGTGAACAGATTTCATTTTTCACAGTTGCTAAACATTTTCATGTTCTATTGTGAATATTTTTAAAGCAACAAAATCTGGCCAGGCAACATACATCTTTCTCTAAACTCTTATACGCATGTGAATAGGCTTCAAAAATGCCACACATCCTTGTGGAATGACAGCAAAAGTGCGCGAGGAACAGCTCTGATGAACCCTACTGCTGTGCAAAGAACCACAGTCTGCAGCCATGGGAAGACGAGTCCAGTAGGACGGAGTGGGCCAGGCAGGGTGGGAAAGCGGTGTGCTTTAGAGCGCCAGAGTGCCAGGTCCAGGGAACCGAACCCACAGTGACCCTCCAAACAACTGCGTTCTTCCCGAGGCAGAGCTGACGAAACGTGATACGGGAACTGTGCTGGGATCTTTCCTCATGCAGCTGGGAGGTCCTCTGGGAGGTGGCCCTGTCCCCAAGCCCCACCCTGTCCCCATGCCTCCAACCCCTCCGTACTCACTTATGCCCATGTCTTTGTCCTTACCCACATCTCCATCCACATCCGTGTGGTCGAATAGACTCCCTTTGCATTGGCTCCTCCGTTTAACACACCTGCTGAGTTCTGAGGCAAATGTAGCTGGAGCCCTCCCCAGCACCAAAGCCACGGGGTGGGGCTGCTACCTGGCCCAAGGGAACCAGTACAGTCCTCGAGGGATTGGTTTCGGACTGCACTGCTCCAGGCATAAACCCACCAGTGCCTGGCACTATTTGGCTTACAGGGTTGTTTCACAGGGTGACGCATGGCTAGGGAGTCCAGAACAGAGCCCAGGGCATCATTCAGCAGTTGAAAAAATGTCTGCAGGATTCTGACTGGTGCCTTGGAGTGGGTGCAGCCATCTTGTCATCATGATGGAGCGAAGCCCAAGGGTGTTGGCAGCATAGTGAGAAAGTGCAGAAAGCAGTACAGGGAAGTAGGAGCCCTAATTACTCTGTGTATCTCAATTGGCATCATTTCCAGCCTTTTCTGTTATTTAAGCTGGTTTTAGTGGCATTTTCTGTTATTTGCAATCGATCAAAAACAACTTTTCATGTCCAGGGATTTAGTTCAGTGATTCCAGCACGGGCCTTGCAAGGATAAGGCTCCTAGTTTGATTCCGGGGTAACCACATACCACAGTGTCGGGCGTGGTGGCTCATGCCTGTAATCCCAGCACTTGGGAGGCAGAGGCAGGAGGACTGCTGTGAGTTTGAGGCTGAGCTCAGGGCCAGCCTGAACTACAAAGCGAGACCCTGTCTCAAAACCCAAACAAACAAAACCTTACACAGAATGATGACAGGCACAGTACTAAGAGAGATGAAAAGCCTATCTGCCATGCTTGCATTTTAGGAGAAGGAAGCAGATAATTAATGAGTGAATTTCATCCCTAAGTAGAGTATTTTTTGTATTTCAAATTTTATTTTTGCTAGTACATTGCAGTATAGTGATTACATGCCTCGTAGCAAGTCGGTGTGTGGACATAACACATCTTTTTGCATCTTCTTGCCCCGCCCCTTTGTATTTCACTTCAGGCCATCAGGGAAGCCCTTCCGAGGCGGTGACATGAGCAATGAGACCTGGAGGATGACAAAAAGCCAGCTACAGAAGAACTGGAAGACGGGGAGCCCGGCAGAGGGAAAGTTAACAGGAGTGTGCAGTTCCCCAGCCTAGCAAGTCAAGCCAGAGGGGCAGCAAATGCCTCCCAAGCCAGTGGACTGGCTGGTGGGCTGTGCGTGGACTTTCTGTGTGTGTGGCAGGAGCTCTGAGGGTTTCGAGCAGAGGTACCGCACAGCTGACTGTGAAAGCCTTCCAGCTGTTGGGGGCATGAGGAGAGCGACCACCAGCTCCCTGCTCAGAATGAGGCGTGTGACTGGTGTGGCTGTGGTAGCAGGGTGACAGGATGTCAGCGCTCCTCCTGCCCTCTCAAGAGTCTAACACAGAGGCACCTGTGGCAAGGAAACAGCAGGGTGAGTATGCGATGTACGGAGATGTCCTCCGCAGGAGGAAAGCTAGCACTGTTTCACAACACACGGCCTAAGAAGCCTTTCCTGGTTTTCTCCATTGCTTTTCTTTTGGAAGCTCACTGGACAGCTCATTATCTGTATCTTTGAAACGTACCTGTCTCCAATGCTACCTGAAAGGGGATGGCATTTCTAAGAATTAGCTGGAGCCCTTGGAAGCAAAGGAGTTGGAATGCCACGAAGAGATAGCTGGGGACCCAGGGTGATGGTATTGAGGATGGCATGCTGGACATATCCTAATCAACTAGTCATGAGTATTCCTCAGCCTACTCCTTTAGTGGTGTTTGAAGTCTATTTGCCCTCAGGTGAATTCTAAATAAACTACGGGGCAAGCTTTCTTTTTGCAATTGTCGTACCAATCCTGATGGGTCTGTACCATCGTGGCACCCGCTCACCCCAACCAGGCTGATGGCCTCTGGTCTCTGTGTAGTGCCCCAGAACTTATCTCCGACAGCTGTGTACAATCTGCACAGCACAAAGAGGCAAATCACATATTTACAAACCAAGCTCTGGCCTCCATGTTCCAGCAGCAAATACAATTTTTAAAAGCAGAGGTTAATACAACTTACTATTAATTGAATCCAGACACATCAAAGTGATATTACACACACATTTTTAATGACAACAGATGGTCATTTTATACAAATTACAGGCTAGAATAGAATGACTACAAAATCTCTGGAGACAAAGGTTAGAAAAGTATCACTTACAATAAAAAGTAAATTCGATTCCAGTGGCTAAAGTACTCGTGCTCCCATAGTGACAACCAAATGACACATGGCAAGAAGCAGAGCATAGCACACGAACATCCTCTCCCAGTCAGGACACCACTGGATGCTACAGCAGATCTGGTGACGCTAGTGACTGGAGGTTCCAGGACTCTCAGCATGACATCAGGAGGCAGCTCAGAACAGGGTCAATTGGGCAAAACTCAAGGAGAATGAACAAACGTTCTTGGCAAACTGTAAGGTGCTGTGCAGATGTTGTTAGCTATTGCTATTATCCCTGTTCAGTGAGCATTCACTGCACGTGGGAAAAGGAAGACTCATCCGTATAATTGACCAAAAGGACCTAGTAGACATTTAAAAATGAACGGAGAGGGTTTTTTTTATTTTTTTAACATACACGCAGCAATAACACAGGCAAGGAAAATGTGGCCAGGAGGAATGCCAAGGAATTCTGGACTACTTTAAGGAATATCTTAAGTAGCTCTTCATACATCACATGTGATATTTGTGGTTAGGTTCCCTAAGTCCCTGAAAGTTGTTTTAAGGAGACTCCCTGCAAAGGGAGAAGGAGGTCTCATCAAGTTACTAACATGCACCCCAGCTCAGCTCTTGTAAAAACAATCTCAAGTACAAGAGTGGAGTCTGAATTAATACTTGCACTAACCCAGTAGATGACACAGAGCACCTGACAGCAAAGAAACCAGCCACTGACCTAAAACTAGTGACAAATTTCGTGTCTTAAACCATTTATCAAATGGGCTTGACAACAGTATACAACCGCATGGAGGAATACATTAAATAAGAAACTGATCTGGAAACAAGAAAGACACACAAGATACTCTTCAAACTGGGTTCAAATCCTTTGTTTCAGCTTTCGTCTTTCTGTGGGTACACCACGTTTTTATTCATCTTACATGTAAAATCGACACACGGAACATGAATACGAAGCAAGTCAATCAGCTGCTTCTTTTGGCAAAGCCAATGTGATTATTATAATGAAAACATTTGAACTATGCTGATATACTTGTTAGATTCTCATGAAACATGGGTTTTTTTAACAGCAGGTTTAAATTCTTTATTAACAGCTCAAAACCATTTGAAGAACTAATGGCAGCAGAGGCACTGTATAGATTTTCAAATTTTCAGAACAGGGAGAAAGGACTAGTGTGGAGGACAATCAGGAGGTGAGGAAGGTGCTGTTAACAGTTAACAGGGGCTAAGTCAGTAGTTGGACTCACATCAAGTCACATTTCCTAACTGAGGTCACTGTCACAGAAAAGTTTTCGAACAACATATAACATATCTGTATCTTAAAACATGTCTAAAGGCTCACCTGCAGTTGTCCTTTCTATATACCTTGAAGTATATACACTGTGCAAGAAACCAGTGAGATAACTTGAAAAATAAATCTTACTTCTCAAATACCATACTTTATTTAACATAATTAACAGCAGCAAACTAGTGAGTTAACACTTAAAACCAGAGAAAAAACTTTGAGAGCAAGCCTATTGTGTAATAACCCTAAGCGTCAGTCCTACCATCTGATTTTCACTTTCCACAACTTAGTTTTTTTTTTAAGAAAAAAATTGTGTGTATGTCTGCAGGTATCCTGGGCTTGAACACTTGCAGAAAAATACCTGTACCATTACCTTCTCAGCAGGTATCTGAAAGCAATAATCCAATCTTGGACATTATATTATACAAATAGCATTAAGATACTAAAAGTACAAGGAAAATCTTGACATGATACAAAAAGAAATAATGTGGTATAATTTAAATACAACAGGTCATTTAACAAAAGAACCACCTAGAAATTTAACACATAGTACCCTAGATTCAAATATTTTACTAAAACTGTACCTTTTATTTTTTGTTGTTTTTTTGTTTTGTTTTTTTCCTGGTACAAGGGATTGAACTCAGGACCATGTGCTTACCAAGCAGGCACAATGCCACTAAGATAAATCTCCGGCCCCTAACATAATAGTCTTTACCAAAAAAAAAAAAAAAAATTTACACCTGGAATACCTGCCAAAAGTCAATTAAACTTTAGACAGTTATTAACTTTAAGAATTAAGAATAGTGCTATAATAATCACACAGATCTCTTTTTCTTTTTGAGATAGGGTCTCGTTCAGGCTGGCCCTAAGCTCAGCTTCAAACTCATATCACAACAATCCTCCTGCCTCTGCCTCCCAAGTGCTGGGATAACAGGCGTGAGTCACCACGCCCGGCACTGTGGTTATGTGGTACTGATTGCTGCTGGGCACGAGTCTCCACAGCCAGTAATATATGTGGTTGCTGGGGGATCAAACCTGGGTCCTTGCGCTTGCAAGACAGGCACCAGAACCACTGAGCTAAATCCCCGGCCCTAGATCTCTTTTTCTAACAATTAAACATAAACATGTATTTGACTTTTATGCCCTAACTGTCTATTCCTATAGTCCAATTCTGCAACATAAAAAATAATAGGAACGGACAAATAAGTAATGGTGAACCCTTAAGCAAGGGCCATTGTACTAAGACTAGTAACAGAACTAGTAACAGGAATTTGAATTTAACAGATACATGAAAACATAAAAATCATATAGACTCAGAGAACGCCATGTGATATTTCTATATATGTTTGAATTAGGTTACACATATTTCTTTCCTCTAACATTTATTATTTCTTTATGGGAAAATGGTGAAAATTCGAATTTTAAAAGAACAAGATAGAATGTGCTTTTTAAGAAATGACCAATAATCACTGTTCTGAAATAAAAAGGCAAATAGCTATCAGGTAAAGGTGGCAGGATTTGAACTGACAACAGTTTTTGCATATATGGAGAAATGCAAAACGTTTATTCCTGAATATGTATTTTTCCAGTTTTTTATAGAGAACATATATAAAATGGTTTTATAATTTAAAAAACATTTGGGGGACAGTGTTCTCAGAATGCATACAAAAAATACCTAGTGGCTATAAAGAACACAGACCACAGACTAAAGATATTAAAGTAAGATGACGAGGATTGGGAGGGTTTTTCCCCATCAAAAAGGACCTCACAGAACATCCAATTATACTCCCACACCTGTAGAATGGAACTTCACTCCAATTAAAAAGACCAGGAGACAGAAATACTAAGAATATTTCTTGGATGATAAAAATGATCCATTTCAAGATTGTTTATAAACTTAATATATGCCAAAAAATGAACACTTTTAATGTAAGTTTCTATCACATACATTGCAACTTAAAAAAAAATCAGTACGAAAAACAATTTTAAATGGAATTTCAAGAAACCCTACAACTGAACACTAACTTCAATGCTGAAAGAAGGAGCAAAGGACTTCAGGAAAAGCTGGTCTGAAAAGCACAAGAGTGGTCATTAGCTCCTCTTGTACTTCTGATCCTGCAGTCAGTCGTGCAATTTAGTCTAGTTTTCCCTTTAAACAATATAATGAGAGTTCATAGATTATATGCACAATTCTTCAGTGACATGAAAATTAACTCCAGTGCCTGCAGGTTAAGCAAGTGTTTATTAGGAAATTAGAATCCCAAATGCAAAGACCTGGTATTTTCCTGACCAGGAAAGTGTTCCAGCTTAAAACGAAGCTCAGATTTGCTTCCCTATGTGTATCTGAATATATCCAGAGGAACAAGACTGAAAAGAGACTAAGACAAAAAACTGCTATGAAACTTTTCACTGTCCACTAATCAAATTTTCCCCAAAACAACGTGTAACTCGTTTAACATATTCATTTGTATCTAATTTAACTTTTCCAAATTTTCATTTGCAAAGGAAAGACTCAAAGTTAAAACTGATTATAAAAAGTACTGTATCCGATGGGTCAAAATTTACACTGCTCAAATGTAACTCCTTAAGACTATTTTAACACATTCTTTCAATTTTATTAAAATAACATGTATTCATTATCAACGTCCACAGAAACATTTACCATATTTTTCAAAATCCATTTAATGCTATCAAAAGGTGATGCCGTGTTAATCTTGTTTTCCTTCACGCCATTGTCGTGAGCCTTCATTCCAAGCCACATACACAAAAAGGGCCAGCACCACATGGACAGCGACCACTGCAACAATAGCAGCATAAAAATAGCTGTCCCTATTTGACATCCCAAGGACACCTAGCAGGAGAAAAAGGAAGTTTTCATTTTAGTCCAAAATTTACCGAAGTACATAGAGCATAATAATTATCAGCTGTATATTTAACTAGTCAAAAAATTAAAAATAACATTCTCAGATGACAGTGACTCGAAGACATTAAAGGATTTGAATATCTTCTATACACAAAAACATTATTTTAAATGAAGCCATAATTATAACTCTATCTAGGGACTTCAAAAATAAGGCGTCACTATCTCTTCCCCTTTAATCTCCTATGTTAAGCAACCTCAGTTCTCAAACGTATACTAAAGGAATTACAGGATATTCCATTTAAAAAACCCCAAAACCTGAAAACACTGTTAATATCACAAAGGTAACCTTAGTGTTGGCTTGCAGAGAAAATAGCAACAATTAGGTGATGGTGTGAATATCAAGACAATCAGTGACAGCAGTAGCATTCAGGAAAAACTGGGTATTAACATGCCATAAGATCAATTCAATTCTGTAAACAAAACAACAAGATGCAACAAATGTTTAGTGTGATGATTCATGCACAATGTCATTTTTGGAAAGACAGAAGAAGCTTGTAGGTAACAAAAGCACAGATATTAATAAGGGAAAAACTTGTTTTATGGATCAAAGATTACCTTCAAATACGTAAGATTTAGTTGTGAAATATAAGCCAATAGGCACTGTTATCATTAATGCTGTGAAGAATAGTAGTGTCTTCAAGGTCGATGCCAGTGAACTTTCATTTCTGGAAAAAAAAAAAACAGAAGGAAACAGTAGTCCGAAGTGTTGTACACAAATATTTATCTGTCCTTGAAGCTATATGCATCTACAGAGGAGACAGTAAGCAAACTCCTTTTACTGGAGCAGCAACTACAGGGCACAGCTGGACTGGCTGGGCAACCCCACTTTCACGAGATGGTCATTTTATGTCCATTGTGATCAGTCACCAAGCCAGCACAATTTGGCCCGCTGAGTTACAGAAGGAAAAGTCAACTTCCTCTGCGACACCAGAAACGCCTCCACTTCAGTGGCAGAACCCATGCTCCCCACAATGTAATCAGCCCACAATCAGCAGACAGTGGCATAGTGAAAGTTTGGGTGCAATTGTCACCCTCCCACAGATCTTATTATCTACTGAATTAGAAATTAGAATAACACAGAGAAAAAATTCTATTTCCGTATACTCCAATCTTTGTCATGTTAAAATGAAGTAAACTGTTACAATATAATTCTCCTTCTGGCCAATAACATCACCCAAAACCTGTGCCCCTCTGCCCAGCTATGCCATTATTCAGAATCATAAAACTAACCCACCATGCAGTATTCTGTGCCAAACAACACGGTGGAATTAAGAACTTGCATACACTATTCACATGAAAAGTCCCTGCAGCCGCCTGAACCCATCTCCTGCCTTAACAATCGTTAAAAGGTGCCTGTTCCTAGCCAGCATGTGGTAGTACATTTTTCATCTCACCCTTCTAGAAATCTGATGCGGAAGGTTTGAGGCAGAAGGTTTGAGGCCAGCCTGTACAAAAAGAGGAAGAAGCTTATTCCTAACATAGGGAAACAAGGTTTCTGCTTCTGTTTTTAACTGAGCTAAAACATAAGAAAAAGTTCTGAGTCCTAACGTGTTGTAAACACAAATATACACAGTTCATTATGGGGTGCGGCTCAACAGTACAGCGGCACTTCTGTATTGTGAGGCCCTTAATTTGATTCCAGCACTGAAATTAAGAACTTGCACACATAGACACACACACACAAATGTTGGGTGAAACACACAATACATACTATAACCCCATGTCTGTCTGACTACATGCCCCACAAATGTGGGACAATGCTTTCCACACAGCAATGGGTCGTCTTTTAACCAATCTCATTCTGGTTCCCTTTTATCTAACATACATAAGCCCTCTTAAACTGTTTCCTCGTAGTCAATTTCAGTAATTTATCGTACGATTTTCCTAAGGAACATGAATGCCTATAGTATCAGGTCTTCAAAATTACAGTTGCTATTTCTCCACTTCTTTTGTAGGTCTAAAAAGTCCTTGACCTTGAAGTTTCTGTGATTACCAAAGCAATTCTGAGACTAAGCTGATAAAGGAACCAAAGGAAGCTAGTTCCAGAGGGAGAAGTTTTCTGCTTTTGTTCCCCATTCTCGGGGATCTATTATCTGGTCTAAAGAAAAGCACTTATTTCCTACCTTTTCTTTTCTATGCATTAATTTCCCTACTTATTGCACACTTTTACACTGTGAAACATATTCTCAATTCCTTCTTACTACACTATTTTAAACTTTAAAAATTGGATTACTTGGGCCAGGGATTTAGCTCAGTGGTTCTGAGCTTGCAAACTCAGGGGCCCAGGTTCGATCCCTGGTAACCACATACAACAATGCTGGGCACGGAGACTCACGCCCAAGTAGCAATCAGTACCACATACCCCAGTGCCGGGCATGGTGGTTCACACCTGTAATCCCAGCACTCGGGAGGCAGAGGCAGGAGGATTGCTGTGAGATCCAGGTTGAGATTAGGACCAGCCTGAACTACAAAGCAAGACCTTATCTCAAAAAAAGGATTGCTTTTCTCAGTTGTGACCTCAACTACTTTAGAACTAAGTGTAATCATACATAGCTTATGAGAGGGTTAATCTTCTGAGAAATGCATTGTTAGAGGATGCTGTGGTCACTGTGCAAACACTAGAGTATACTCATACAAGCTGATGGCTATGATGTCACGACCTGATCTAATCTTAAAGGACCACCATCACATATGTAGCCTGTCACTGATTGAAACATCCAATTTGGCACATGACTGTGCAGCATAAATGTTAACTGTACAAATTTTTGAAAACTTCCCATAATGTTTACCCCACATTTTCTCCCTTGAATTCCAACCATTGCAATTGTTCTGCTGGCATAAACTAGCTTGGGCAAACTCAACAGATTATTACAAGTCAAAGCAAATGATGTCATTTGATTTCTTTTTTATTTCTTTTCAAAGGCCACTGAGATTGGTTAAAAAAGTGGAATAGGAAAGCCAGAACTGAAGTTGTCCAGACACAGGAAGACGTTCAGGATGAACCTTATCAGAATACCACTCTTAACATCATCTACAGTTTTCCTACTTCATATAAATTTCTACACCACAAAATGAACAAATAAAAAAAAAGTTTACCACGTTCCTTGCTATGGCAAGGAAGGCTTATGGCACAATACTTTCTGTTACAAGATTTCATTTGTAAACTGAGTGTAGTGGCACACAGCCATTATGCCAGCACTCTGGTAGGCTGAAGCACAATGATTATATATGTTCAACCCTAGTCTGAGTAACTTAGAAACTCTCTCAAAATTTAAAAAAAAAAATCACTGAAGGTTGAAGATGTAGCTCAGTACAAAGGCCTGGGTTCGAGCTCCAATACTGAAAAATGAAAAAGTTTTCACCGCCAATTCCATCTGGAAATACTAGTAACAGTCTAGACGGACTATACTGTATTCTAAATGTACTTAATAAAAACATGTTAGTATCTTCATAAGTGAACCCGCATTGATGAGGGAAAGTAAAAAGATCACACAGCTTCACTCATTACAGGCTTTGGAGTCAGTGGGCTTGGTCAAACGCCAGCTCGAACACTTAATAACTATGTAGCTTAATGTGTGATCTTGAGTAAGTCTCTTATCCAGTTATTTTCACCTTTCGAGGTTGGGAAACCACGCAGTTAAAGAAACTAAGAATTATGAAGTTAGATCATGTGTGTCAAGTGCCTGGCCCAATTATACCTTAATATGTGGTAGCTACTCATTCCCCACACATCTCTACCCACTGAGATGGGGCTGAAACACCTGCTTTTTCATCAGATTGCTTCTGCTCAGCCACTAGTCCCCATTCTACTGACTGGTTTCCTCAAAGAGAAGGAGGGGACCAGCTTCTACTTCCTTCCACTGGTTTATTCACGTAGCAGGCACTTAGTAAACCTGATGACGCAGGTCTCAGTAAGGGATATGGGGATGAAGGAGTTCCAAGGTCCTGTCTTCAGAGACCACATCTTGCAGTAGGCAGCGACTGCAAACAGTAAAAGCACAATACAGAGAATAGAAAGTGGAAATGCTAGGGAAGCAGCTTGAGCTAAAGCCTGCTGACCTCTCTCATGACCCCGGATCTCTTGCTTCCAAGTGAGTGAAAGGTTGTGTCTGGAGCTACCGAACCTACAGGTTTCAAGCTGCTTCCTCTGCCCCCAACCTCGAAGCCAGGCCTGAAGGCCCAGGTCCCTTGGCCACCCCGTTTTGGGCGGGCCTTCCCTCAAGTCCCGCTCCAGGCCAGGGCCAGCTGGCCTAGCGGACAGGGCCCAGCTCAGAGCTACCTGAACTCGGGTGGCTGCAGCGCATTCAGCGCCGCTTTATCAAGCCGCTCCATGGCGTCCCCGTGCCTGCAGCGGACACTCGGCGGCGGCGGACTGCAGTCAGCGACCCCTCTCCGGGAACAGCTTCCAGCGGGACCCTCCGGAAATGCCCTGAGCTCCCGCCGGCCGGCTGAAGCACGCAGGCGCGGCGCTGCGCGGCGCCGCGTGATGACGTACTGAGGCGCGCGCAGACGCGGCGTGGTACTCACGTGACTTTCCCGCGAGGTTTGCGCGGTGTGCGCCCCGCTGGGAGCGGCTTGTGCTCCAGGAGTGGGCCTGGCGAGTAGCCCAGCCACTGCACGTTAAGCCGGGCTTTTCCGCGGAGCATAGTCCTCCCAGGCGGCCGGAGGTGCGGCTCCCCGACCCGCAGTTAGCACCTCTGTCTCAGTCTCGGCGGCCCCAATCTCGGAGCTTCAGGAGCTGGGTAACCCGTGTAGTTGAGCTTCGAGGAAGGACGACCGGGCAGATGGCTACGGTGCTAGGCAACCGAGCAGTTTCTGACAACACGTAAAAGCAATGCATATTATTCCACTGGCCCTGGTGCAAGCGCCTCCTTAATAACTGGAAGTCCAGCTGTGTGAAGCGGGAGGGAGTTAGTTTACCACTCACCCGAGCGAGCCGGTGTAACTAGAGTCCTGCCAGTTGAAAGAGCCCTTGCTGAGAATGACTGGTCCAGGCCAGTAGCGAGTGACCCTAATTTCCACTTTGAAAACATATTATGCAGCTGCTCAAAAAGCCACCAATGAGACAAAAGAGACTCAAATAGTAAGGACAGATGGGCCTCCAGCACACGCAACCCGAGAGAGGTATGAACGAGAAGAGTGTGTGAGCCCAGGGTCATGCTTGACAAAATTAGGTTGCCCCTGAGTGCTAAAAAGAGCACAACCCTTACATGGTCAACGCCTGGAAAGGGCTGGTGACCACACGGCTATTTTCTGCACCACAGGAATACAAAGATCACATCTGTTACCATGACTAAACCAGCAACTTAGGGTGGAGTAAGAACTTGGGAGAGACTAGATTGGGGTTTGGCAAACTGGTCAGCCAATCGATACATATACCACTTTTTTTTCTACGAGCCTTGAGCTAAACATTGGCTTTCCATTTTGCATGGTTGAAAGAAAACTCGAAAGAATAATTTCTCATAACACACGAAAATCATGAAATTTAAATTTCAGTGCCTATAAATAAAATAAACATATTGGAAATGAGCCATGCTCATTTACTCATCTGTACTATTTACATTTGCCTTGTCGAGTAGATGTAACACAGATCTTAGGTTCTAGAAAGCCTAACATAGTTTCTATCTGGTCCTTTACAGAAAACTCCTGTTCTGGCTAATCACCCCATAATTAGCTCTTTATACTCCTAGGAAAAATATTGGTAGAGGTTCTGAGAACAATTACCAATATACTTTTAAACTTAAAAAATGTATGTATTTGCTACAGAACATCAAAAACTACTGAAAATATCTTTCCTTGATTTGGAGCACTATTACATTGATGAGTTATTCCTGGTTAACAAAAGAGAAAATGTACAAATTATTACTAAACTAAAATAAGCATAGTATACTGAGCAGACCTTTTAAAATGTGGAACAAACAAAAGGAGAAGGATTATGTATTCTCAATGCATAGAATAGGACCTGTGGTATAGTAGGCACTAAATAAACATTTGTTAAATAAGTTAACATTGCCCATAAGGGTTCTTGGTAGTCAAAAGAGTGGGAACCACTTCAGGGGCTGTCATTAAAAAAAACCAAACAAACAAACAAAAAAACATCAGAAACTATGTGGCTTAACCAACAGCAGTTAATCATCTCTCAGTTTGGATACTACGTATCTGAGACTAAGTGTTGGTCAAGTGAATTCCTTCTGAGAGCTTTGAGGGAAGGTACCATTCCATGGCTCTGTCCCTTAGCTTCTAGCGGTTAGCTGGCACTCTTTGGCATCCCTACATCTGGATCTGTGTCCAAATTCCTCCTTGTCATAAAGACACTTGTCATACTGCATTTGAGGGTCACCCAGCTCCCTTATGACATCAACTAACTATATTTGTGGCAACACTGCTTCCAAATAGGGCCACAACCTGAGGTGCTGGAATGTAGAACTTCATCACATGAATGGGGGTACAATTCCATCCATAACAGTAGTGTCACTCCTTGCACAGATAAGGAAACTATGGGACAAAGAGGAGAAGGGGTCTGCAGGAGTCTCACATCCATGTAGTGAGGCCTAGCTTGACTCCTGACTCCCAGGTGGACATTTTTCCACTCTCATATTAGCAGGCAGGGTGGTGACTGTGTGCTAACCCCCACAGGAGCCATTCACATATGAGATTTAATATAGGAAAAAATGCTCAATCTCATTTACATATTTTGTTCTTTTTTAATAAAATAAATCTGCAATACCTTTTTTTGGTGACTTATACACTGTACCAACATTTACTGTGAGCTCACTGAGTTGGACAAAGAACTCTGAGCACAAACTCAGAAGGTGTAAGAGGACAGTATTCAGGCAGCACTGTGCCTCAACAACAAAGCCCTGCAACCTCCCACCTGAAGCAGCTGCTAAAGAACTAGAGACAAGTGGACCTCAAACAGACTGTTGCCATGGGAATGAAGTGGCAAGTAAGGGGCTGTAGTCGTGTGCGAGAAAACCACAGTAGCACTTCCATTAGTTCTTTGAGAATCAGAGTACGACTCTAAAAAAGCCCGCCTGATACTTTGCTGTTAGTTGAGAGAGCTGACAGCTAAGGATAGGAAGTAATTTGCCCCAAATACGTTGGGTCAGTGATAGGATTTGAGAAGTGTTAGTCTCTGACTTAGTCGGGTGTTTTCTACAGTGTCTTGTTGTACACTTCTGTACTATTAACCCAGTGGCACTGAAAGTGTGCACCCAAAGTCAGATTTTGTAAACAACCCTCCTATTTGCTTAACTGACCCATAAAACCGCATTCCTCCACAGACCCTTGGGGACCACGGCTGTGGGATTTGGTGGAACAGCCATAGTTAAATGCCATGGTACTTTCTGAGGTCTGACCTTGTACTGTGTGGCATTTTCCAAACTGGGACACAAGGAAAGTGGAAATACCATCCACACAGCTCATAATAAAGGGGGAGACACACAGGGAGGAGAGGCTCTGGCTTCCTTTTAATATGATATGCCATAGGTTTTTTTTCCTGAAAATATAAATTGTCAACCTGATGACAAATACAGAGTTCCAATTCTTAAAAAGTACTAAGGGTTATTATACATAGTAAAACCTCCACTGTCAGGATTGCATGTGCGCATTGCTTCATTTTACAGAACCAGTTTCCAATGCCTAAAATGTATACATCCCCATTTCATAGATGGGGAAGGAAAAGAAAATTTCAGTTTGGTGAACTCACAGCTTCTTTTTCTCTTGAGTGTTTATTCATTTCCCTAAATTTTTAGATGAGATCAGACATGTTTAGGGTGGTATGGCTACACACAACTGTCCCATATTTCTATGTAACTATCTCTACCGGCTCTGTCTGCCAGAGGTCTAAGCAGAGCACAGACCACTGGGACCAGGAAATGCCCAAGGTCTATGGATGGCAACTTCCCTTACCTACCTGACTCTCACACTAACTAGGAAAGCAAAAGCACTCACTGAGGAGCTGTGAAAGGGGCCCCTTCCCTGCCCAGCGTGGTGTGCGGTCAGCCTAGGACCCCACTTCTCTGGCCACAATAGGGTTTGATAGGAGGAGAGGAACCCTGCCCCCAAGATGTGGCAGGGCCGCAGTTCCCAACCTCAAGCGGAAAGATCCTGACCCAACTAATTTCCTGATGGGCTTGCAACCACAGGCTATATCACAGGAAGTGGGTGGACAAGGGGTCCTCCAGAAATCATGTGACAGGGCCCCAGCATAGACACACAGGTTGTGTCCAACAAGTGCCAGGCTGGGAGGAGGTCCTGGAGATCAGAGGAGCCACTCCCCCTCCCAGCACATGGGATTGTGGTCAAGGTGCCCTCTCCCAACGCAGAAACCTGGAGCAGAATCGCCTCCTCCAGCCCCACCCCCACCCGAGCAGGTGGCATGCCCGTCCCACTTGCACTTAATTGTTGAATGAAATAAATCCTTATTAGATGCATGAGAGAGAAGCATCTAAATGAACACCCCATGTTTTTGAAGGATTGCAAAGTGAAACAGCTGTACAGTTTGATCTGGGCTTTGTTACTCTTCCTGTTCTCTAGTTTTACTTCTTCCTTTGTTGTGTTGAAAAGATAGAAACACTACATAAAGGAAAAATGCTGACATCGCTGGAAAAACAAATCCTAGAGAAGCAAGATAAACAGCAGCTGGTTTAGCATGTGCAAGGCCCTGGTTCTTTCTCCAGCACCTTGAGTCCAAGTCCAGGCATGTGGCCCTTGCCTGTTGGGCTGACCGGCCCCAGGCTGCTCCTTTGGGCCAGGACTTGGAAAACACAGATTCCCTTCCAAAAAGGGCAAGGTGAACGGGGTGTGCACACATGTGTATGCATGCATGTGGGAGTGTGCTTTGTGAGGCCTATGAGGATACGACTGACTGTGTATGTGTAAATGTCTGTACATGTGTCTGTACATTGTTGAAAGAAATATAATTAAAAACAAAACCCCTCTTATCCCAGAAATACCTTCCATAAAAATGAGAAGAAACTTATTAAATGACCGTTAAACCAGAATGTGGTCACTAAGGGACTGCAACACAGAAAGAAAGTGCATGAGCAAAGTGGACAGACTCTGTAATGTGGAGTCAAGGGACAGAAGATGAACATATATCTCCCTAGGAAACAGAAAGATAACATGTTATTTTCTTGATAATTTTATTTCAAAAGCATATCTCCCAGGCCCATGAAGAGATATTCTTGTCTGTGAGACTGGTAAGGTGTTTGTTTAGCCACTGAAAGACTTATGTGTATTCATAAGATACAAAATTAATTTAAAAATCTAAAGCTTTTTAAAATATACCAGTAATGAACTCACTGATAAAGACAAAAGAAAACAATTCCATTCACAATTTCTTAAAAAAAAAAAACAAAACAAAAACTGAAGCATGAACTGACCCAGGAGATCAAAAACCTCTACAAAGAAAATTACAGAATAACAAAAAAATGAAATAGAATACAACAGGACTTTAGAAAATGGGAAGATATCCCTTAATCATAGATCACTAGACTGATAGTTCAAATGGCCATATTACTAAGAGATGTACAGATTCAATGTAACCTCATCAAAGTGCCAATGACATCCTGCACAAAACTAGAAAAGCTAATCCTACAATTCATATGGAATCAGAAGAGACCTAGAATAGCTAAAGCATTCCTAAACAGAAAGGACAAGCCCGGGGACATCACAATAGCTTATCTAAAAGTCTCCTATTAAGAAATGGTAATAAAAACAGCCTGGCCCCTAGACCAACAGAACAGAACATAGGACATCGATAAGCCCACAGAACCACAGACGTCTGGTTCTGGACAAAGGAGCCAAAAAGCCGTATTTGGAGAAAAGAGAGCCTCTAACAAATGGTGCTGGGAAACTGCATATCCATGTGGAGAAGACTGAAACAAGATCACTTACTTTCCACTAAAATCGCTTCAAAATTAATCAAAGACTTAAATATGAGGCCCTAAAGTGTGAAACTGTTATAGAAATATATCAGGAAAACACTTCAGGATTTTGGCACAGGCAAAAAATTTCTTAAAAGGACTCCAATAAGCCAGGAAATAAAAGAATTTAAAAATAGAATTGTATAAAATTTTAAAATATTTGCAGAACACAAGTAACAATCAACAGAGCAAAAAGATACAGCCTAGATAATGGGAGATGACTTTTGCCAACTACTTTCCCACAGAGGATTAATATCTAGAATACATAAAGAACTCCAAAGCTTAACACTAAAACAATCAAATAGCCCAAGCCGAGATATGGTAGTACACACCTGTAATCTGAGCAATCTGGGAGACTGAGGTAGAAGGATCACAAGTTCAAGTTCAAGCTCAGCCTGTACAATTTAGTGACTTTGCAAGACCCTGTTTCAAAGTAAAAAATAAAAGTGTTGCTGGTATACCTCAATGTGAAGTCCTTGGTTCAACCCCCAGTATCTTCCCCCAAAAGTCAAATATTCTAATCAATAAATTGACAAATTAATAAAGAAGGCACTTCTTCAAATGCAAATGACCAGTAAATAAATGAAGAAATATTCAACATCTTCAGCCATTAGAGAATATTGAGTTTCCATCTCACTCCAGGCAGAGTGGCTGTCATCAAGAATATGATAATAAATTCTGGCAAGGATGCAGGAGAAAAAGAACCCTTCTACACTGCTATGGGAATGAAACTTAGTATAGTTGCTATAGAAGTCAGTATGGAAGTTCCTCAAAAACCTAAAAATAGAGCTAACATATGACCAAACTATACCACTCCTCAGTAAACACTAAGAAAAATTTAAGTCAGACTACTATACGGACATGTACATTCTCATGTTTATTGTGGCACAATTCATAGTAGCCAGGATATAGAACCAGCCTAGATAAGGAAACTGTGGTATACACAAAATAGAGTATTGCTCAGCCATAAAGAAGAACAAAATTATGTCAGTTGCAGAATAATGGATGGAACAAAAGATAATCACACGAAACAAAATAACCCAGACTCAGAAAGTCTCACACAGCTTCTCTAATATGTGGAATATAAAAAGATGACATGAAAGTTGAAGTGAGATTATCATTAAACATGGGAAACTAAATAAGGAGATGAGGTGTATATGTGCCTCCAAAGTGACCACAGCGGGAGAGGAGTAAGGGAGGGAAGAGGAGCTACTAATTATATCAAGAGATCATTATTGCAGATGAGAAAAAGTGTGCACCACACCCTATTAAGTGTAGCAGGCTACAAAACAGTGTACATCACATTGCCAATTTGTTTTTTTTAAATGCATTTATGTAGAAAGACATCAAACAATCTTAACTGTTCTAATCTGCCTCTGACAGTGAGGTACCCATCACAGTTTTCTTTCTGTTTGAGAGTATTTTTGATTTGGGCTAGTATAAAATGTTTCTAAGCTGATGAAGTTAAGAATTTCTAGGGCTGGGCCGGGGGTTTAGCTCAGTGGTTCAGGCACCTGTCTTGCAAGCGCAAGGGCCAGGGTTCGATCCCCGGTAACCACATACCATACTGGGTGTGGAGCACGCCCAGCAGCAGTCAGCACCACATTCCACAGTGCCAGGCGTGGTGGCTCATGCCTGTAATCCCAGCACTCAGGAGGCAGAGGCAGGAGGATTGCTCTGATTGTGAGTCTGAGGCTGAGCTCAGGGCCAGCCTGAACTACAAAGTGTGACCCTGTCTCAAAAAAAAAAAAAAAAAAAAAAAAAAAAGGAATTTCTAGGGCTGGGGATTTAGCTCAGTGGTTCCTGTGTCTGCCTGGCAAGCACGAGGTCCCTAGTTTGATCCCTGGTAACCACATACTACAGTGCCAGGCGTGGTAACTTACACCTGTAATCCCGGCACTTAAGAGGCAAAGACAAAAGGATTGCTCAGTTTGAGGCTGAGTTGAGGGCCAGCCAGAACTACAAAGCAAGACCCTGTCTCAAAAAAAATAATTTCTATAAATCTGTGAGGTGATAAATATTTATAGTAATAATTAGACAATGTATGTTTCTTAATACATCATATTGTACATGTAAAATGCATGATTTTATTTACAAGTAATGTTCAATAAATCTGGGTGAAGAAGTTCGTATATATTTTTAAAAAAGAACCAGGAAAGGTATTCTGGACAAAAGTAGAAAGGAGAAGGCTTTTCTTTCTCAATGTGAAGAATTAAGTATGAATTTGCATCTATCTTAAAAGCACAGTGGTACTGAAAGCTGGACCATGTGTTTGCATAAGTATGTGTGCATGAGTGTGAGCACACACACACCAGGTGCGCACACACTTGAGCCCCTTCTGCCAAGACCACCTTGCCACTTCTACACTTCTCCAGTATGCTCTGCCCCATGTCCCTCCACTCCCACACACACCCCAATGCCCCGCCCCCCTGTGCCTTGAACAACTCTGTAGGACAACCTAACTTTTCAGCCCTCCAAGTGCTGTCACCCTCTCACCCTCCTTCTGCCACTGTCCAAGAGCCATCTGTTGTTTTCAGCATCTCCTGTGGCACTTTGAGCCTTCAGGTTAGTGCTCAATCACTTCTTTCTCCTGTGACAAGTAGCTGGGACTTCTAATGTCCCTCACTGGACTGCACACTAAAGAAGGTGAAGAGGGCACAGCTGGTGGCTTTTCCATTTCCTAACCATGGAACAGGGTCTTGAACACATGTCTTCAGGCAGAGTTGCAGCACGGGGTTGGCTCCCACCCATTACTATGTTCCTCTGCCCCCTAAGTTCTGCTATGAGGACACCGTCTCTGACAGAGTGAGAAATTACAAGGCCAGCTCCAACGCCATTCCTCACAAGAATCCTTGGACTAATAGCTGGCCTAGAAAACTTCACATGGAGAGGGCCATGCTTTCCATCTCCACACCTTGCCACCTACCCTCAAGGGTCTGTAGAAAGCCCCATGGATAGGTTTCCTTGGGATGAACCCTGGCCTGCATCCTGTTGTGGTGGACACGGTGGTATGTTAAGCCTAAGGAAAACCACAAGGGGATGATAGAGTACCCTCCATGTGGAGGAGACTGATTCAAGTGGCCCTGTCCACAGATATTTGTCTGACAAAGCCAATATTTGCACACAACATTGCTACGTTTGGAAATCTGGTTTGAATGAAGCTCCAAGGGCCCTAATTCCAGGCCAGTCAGAGACCAGATGGCTAGAGAATGGCAGTTAAAATATTCCCACTGGGATCTGCACGAGGAAGTAGCTCTCAGCCCACCTCCCACCTACGTACCTTGGTACGTACTTCACCTTGAGGGCTCATGCTCTATTTGGACACAGGCTACACACCCAGCATTCCTCTACTCTCCCTTCAGGAAGACTGCGCCATGCAAGAGAAGACAGACCAAGCGCTGCTTCTGGATTAATGGGGCCATGGAACTTTGCACTACCACCAAAAAAAGTCTGTGCTAGCATTGCAAACTGCCAAGTTGTCTTTCAGCTGCTCTTTCTTTCCATTCAGGAACGAGGAGCTCATGGCCTCTCAAAATATCCACACGGTTCGTCTTGCCTTCGTGAATAAGCTATTATTGCACAGGTCAGCACAGTGTCCCCTTCCGTGTCTGGGATGCTGACCTCTGTTAATCTTACGAATGCTTATTGGTGACCACATCTCACTGCATTGCCCTGCCTGTCACGGAGCCCCCTAACTCTCCACTTGGGCTCTGACAAATCTTCTCTGCCCTGCCCTGAGATGGATTTTTTTAGAGTATTGTGTCCTCACATTGATCACTGTGGCATCTCACCCATATGTCGTGAAGGGTATGACAGGACCCACTGAGGAGGCAAGTGGGTTACAGCAGAAAGACCTAGACTTAGAGTCAAAGGTCTGACCTGGAATTTGACTTCTGTCATTGAGTCCTAGCTGCAGCCTACAGAGAGGCCGATGTCCTGTTTCTGAGATTGTTTACCTCTGTAGTGACAGTGTGCTCTGATGATCTGATGAGCTAACAGGTACCATGGTCACTTCTGAATCCTGATGGATACAATAAAGGGATGAAGGAGATCTGGAAGGAAAAGTGTCTGGGTGTCAATACCACCCTGTCTGGAGAGCCTGTGTCACTCTGAGAAGGCTCTTACCTTTTCCTATCTACCAGGAGTCAGAATGGGTGGTGGGTAGGACCCAAAGAGCTCTCATTAGCTCTCACTTTTTAACTAGTAGACTTTTAGAGCCACCATGCAGTGAGATTTTCCCCCTGGGCAGGCAGTGGGTAGAACAGAGGGATCCTCTTCTTAGGGTGGAGGAGGAAGGTGAATGATTCTAGACAACTAGTCCCTTCCCCCCCAAACTGGGTGACTTTGTGTTCTGCAAACCTGTGGTAAGATCAGGCCTATTTATATAGCAACTAGTACAGTCATATACACAGTTGGACTCAGCTGAATGAGGAATAAGCCATTTTTCCTTTATCTAACAGGGAAGGCCCATAATTAGGGTGTTATCCTTGGCCCCTGATGCGAGAGCAATGATGGCACAGCACAGTAAAACATTTTGTGTGTAAGTATCACTTACGACTGCACAACAGTTGTCAAACAGTGGGGCCCTGACAAAAGCCAGTGCACCAACCAGGGAACATTTTTATGGTAATCATTTTCCTGGAAACATCTGAGCTTCAAAGGAGTGCATTCAAATCCTCAGCTAGAATGTTGCAGCTGGAAGGAGCTTTCAAGATCACAGAATCTAACCCTTTCATTTCCCAGATGGTGAAGTCAAGGGGGTGAAGAGGGCGGTACTTTCCCTGGCCTGAAGCTGGCATATAATAGGGACTTGCCAAGCAAGATCATGGCAATTCGGGTAGAGAAATGAGCCACCATGCAGGCCAGGCAGTAGGGCCCCAATTAGAGTCCCAGGGTGACTGGGGGTGGGGGGGGGAGAAAGAGCTATAGACAGGAGCCAGAAATGAGATCTTGTGAATAGGAAGAAAGAGTCAAAGAAAGGAAGAGCGAGGGCCCAGTTCAGCAAGATGACCCAGTGGCTTCCTGTTCACTTGATATGAGCAGAAGGAACAGTGAGATGCTCCCAGCCCATACCTGTCCCAGATTTGACCTGGAACCTCAAGGAAAGATGCCACCCCTGCGGAGGGCAGGGCTGGGAACACTGAATCACTCCCACATGGCTAAGTGGGGAAATGTCCTGGGCTCCCTTCATTAGGTTATTGCTCCGAGAGTTGCATTCCTGCATCTTTGTGGCTTCCTGTCTCTGATTTGGTTTCTTACTGAGAGCTTACTACGTGCGAGTCACTGCTTGGTTTTAGTTTTCCAAGGGCTCCCTAGCAGTTAGGAGTATAGTTGTCATTCACTGTTATGTGGCCCTGAATGAGTTACTTAATTCTCTATGCCTCAGTTTCTACTTATTTACTTTTTGAGGGGTGGCTTTTGATCTCACTATGTGGTCCAGGCTGGCCTTGAGCTCACTGTACAGCCCAGGCTGGCTTAGAGCCTGCAGTGACCCTCTTGCCTCTGCCTAGTCAGTGCTATCTGCTCAGTGAACAAAACTGACACAAACTTTTGTCCCATTGAGCCGAACTCACAGAGGAGCAAGATGAACAATAAGTAACAACACAGAAAATCTTGTCAGGAGATGACCAATGATGCACATAAGCAGAACAAGTACGGGAAGCTGGCAGTAGAAGGAAAGGGATTGGATTTTAGCTATTAGGGCTGGAGGAAGCCTAAGTAGTGGAAGCCCATGCATTCACCTGGCAGGCTCGAGTGTGCCACTCAGCTTGGCACTGGCCTGCTCATGACCTTGCCAGCCTCCAGCAAGGCCCCCAAGACCACTCCTAGGATGCAAGAGGACCTGAGAAAGAAAACTTACAGTTCAGGGCAGGAGCTGTTTGCTTCTGAGTAAAAAAAAAAAAATCACAGAAGCTGTTGAGGCACTGGGCCTTGTGCCGGCACCAAAGAGTGAGCTCTTTTGGCCCAGTCTGGCAGCTGCTGGCCTCTTTGGGGTGGACATGATCCTTAAGGCTGGCAACAAGGCAGCTGGGAGAGCTCAAAGCCTTGAGCAGTCTTAGCTAATGAGGCTCTGTGGAAGGAAGGTCCAAAGCTTGGCTTCCATCCTTTGCTCATTGCACACACATCACTGTTTTCCTAAAGTGAGCTTCCTCTTAGCTGGGAGGCTGATGGAGCAGACTGGGCGTGCCCAGCACCTTTAATGATGCAGAAAGTAAAACAGGCTTGGCTAGGAGGGCTTCAGAGATAGCATTTTCTGGATTGCAGGGGAGGAGTCTAAAGAGAGCCAAACAATCAAGATACTTCCCAGGCGCATCTGAAGGGGTAAGATCAAGGAGGATCACACACTACACACTCTCACAACCCACATATACAAAATCCACACCCAACCTTACTTTGCCAACCCAATTCCTGCTTCACTTCTGCACTCAGTCCTTTGGCTCTGTTCCATTTGTCATGAGTCAGCTGTTTTCATTGTGGGCATACTTACTGGTAGTTAGATTATAAATTCTTAAGATTATGAGCATGTTGGAGGAGGTGACAAATTTGAAAAGGATAGCTCTGAAATATGTATGCAGCCATTTGTTTCATGAATACTGAGCCATGTATCGTTTTTAGTGCTTGGGAAACAATGGCAGTGAGCAAAACTGACCAACATCTATTGCTTATGGAGCTTGTCTTCTAGTGGGTCAAACAGGAATTAAGCATACCTGTGTCTAAGACAAAGTCAGTCAGTGACAATAGCAAGAAGACCAAGAGTGATGGGGGCCACTTCAGTTGGGATGCAAGAGAAAGCTTGTCTGAAGTAGTGGCAGACAAGCTGACCAGAGTGACTCTATGGGCCAGGCCACCCTTCCAGGCCAACCAATCAGCAAGGGAACAGCAAGTGCAAAGGCCCTGAGACAGAAGTGGGCCAGTACAGTTTCATGGCTCCTCAAGTCCAAGCTAAGGTTTAAGAAGGAAAGTGTTTCCAGAGCTACACATCAAGATAAGAATGAATGGAGAGATTCTGCCAACCATGGACAAATAGCGTTAATATGTTTAAGCATGCCCACATGTGTGTGTGCACAAGCAGACACCACCTATGCTGATCTCACTGCCTCAACAGAACAGACTGTGGAGATTAAACAACAGATCTTTATTTTTCACTGTCCTACTTGTTCCTACAGGCTGAAAGACCAAGATCACAGTGCCAGCATACTTAGGTTCTGCTCTGTTTTGTGCTGTTCTGTTTTGGTTTTTTATTGTAGTACTGGAACTGAACCCAAGGCTTTTGTACTGAGCTAAACTCTCTGACACTTCTTTATTTTTTTTCTTTCTTAGAGATAGGGTCTTACTGAATTGCTCAAACTGGGATCAAACTTGCGGTTCTCCTGCTTCAGCTCCCACCTTGCTGGGATGATGGTTATGCACTGCTGCGCCAGTGAGAGCCTTTGTCCTGGCCACAGACAGCTGTCCTCTCCTGATATCCTCACATGGTGGAGAGAGATGTCATCTTTCTGTTGCTGCTTTTTGTAAAGGTACAAATTCCATTCATGAGGTCAATAATATTGATCTACATTGTTATTTTTTTAACTTAATGTATCAGAACAAGCTTTCTTTTTGTTTGAAAAATAATTTATTTATAATAAAACTCATCCTTTTCATGTATAGTTCTGTAACTTCTGACAAACTTACTTAGCCATGTAATTCATCACTGTAATCATTCATTATTCCTCACGCTTCTCTGTTGTTACTGCTTCCTGTCACCCTCAGACCTGATCCCTGGCAACCAATGATCTGATTCGCATCTCAGTAACTTTAATTTTCCCAGAATGTCATACAAATGGAATCCTACTTGGCTTAGTTATTTTCTCATTATTGGGACACAGTACCACACACTCACAATTGTAAGGAGTGGGGAGGTTATAGCTAATAGTTTGTAGTGGTTTCAGTCCATAGTTGGCTGGCTCCAAAGCAGGACAACACACAGAGGGCACAACAGACAAGAAACAGCTCATAGCATGGCAGACAGGCAACAGCAAAGATCAAAGGAGGAGGAGAAAGATATACCCTTCCAGGCCACACTTCCAGTAACCCTCTTCTTCTCACCCAGTTTGCCTCCCAACCTAACAGTCAGCTATAAACCATCAGTGGACTAATCCAGTATTTTATACCCATGACCCAGTCATTTCCCCAAAGCCCCACCTATGAGCACATTTGCTTTGAGAGACATCTAGGTATAAACCCTAGCAATATTCTGTATTACCCTAGTTTATTCATTTATGATAATGTCTTTTGAGATTCGGCTACATTGTTGTATATTAATAATTTATTTGTTATTGATGAATAGCATTCCACTGTACAGATACAGTAATATTTATTTATTCATTCACCAGTTGAGAGATATTTGCACTGTTTCCACTTTCTGGTGGTCATAAATGAAGCTACTATAAACAGTAATGAAATCCTGGAGTAACAGTGCATGCCTGTAATTCAAGCATTCAAGAAGGCTGAAGTAGAAGGTTCTCCAGGAATTCAAGCCCAGCCTAGACTACATAATGAGTTCAAGGCCAGTCTGAACTGCATATCAGGATCTCGTCTCAAAACATTACATATGAAGGTTTTAAATGAAATTGTGCCCCTATTTTTCTTGGGTAAATATCTTGGGTATGATTACTAGGCAATCAATATGGTAAACATATATTTAACGTTAGTAGAAGAAACCACCAGACTGATGTCCAAAATGTCTGTCAAGTTTTGCACTCTGACCAAGAAAGTAGGAGAATTCTAATTGTTCCACATGATCATTTGTTTGTTTATTTATTTATTGATTTATTTACTTATGTGGTACGAGGGATTGAACTCAGGCTCTCGTGCTTCCAAAGTAGATGCGGTACTACCTGAGCTAAATCTCCAGTCCAGATGTCTTATATCTTTTTTTGTGGGAAAGAAAGGAAGAGAACGTAACTAGAATCTTAGCAGTAAGATCTAGTCTCCTATGAGTCCAACAGCACACAGTGAAATAATTAATAAATAATTTAAATTGAGACTTAGAGAAGAAGCTGAGGTCCAAGGATATAGTTCAGTGGTTCTGGTGTCTGTCTCATAAGCACAAGGTCCCGAGTTCGATCCACAGTTACCACATACAACAATGCCAGGTGTGGTGACTCATGGCTATAATCCCAGCACTGGGGAGGCAGAGGCAGGAGAATTGCTGTGAGCTCCAGGGTTGCCTGGGCTACATAGGAAGCTGAGGGCCAGCCTGAACTACAAAGTGGGACCCTGTCTCAAAAAAAAGAAGAAGCCGAGCTTTGGCCTGACCCATGCTACTCTGGGCAGCAGAGACGGCAGACCGGAGCTTGCCACACCTTGTATTCAGTACCTCTGGAGCCAGCAATGCTACAGGTCACACAGAAGGCAGTAGTTTCGGTACATCAGCAGTAACAAACGTAACAGGTCACTCAGAGGGCGGCATGTTCACACATCCTAGAACAATGAGGAATTACATAGATGAAGGTCCCAGTGCAGTTCTTCCCTGGAGCGTCACTGCACATGGGACCATGGGGTCTTTGTTGTTCCCAGAGGCGAAGATAAAGAGTCAGGTCCTCAGGTCTGGATGTGTCATAGCTGGTCTGCAGGCAGGAAAGCTCAGCCCAGTCATAGTCCCAATTGTCTAATTAATTTTCCCAAACAGGACTGTTCCCAACATTTTTTATATAAATTTTATTTTATCCTATTCATCCCATTTCCCAATATCTATTATATATTTTAGTCCTTATTTCCACTTTCAGTTTCTCAGATCAGAGAAACAGCATAGTATTAAAACATGTGTGTTCAATTTATTTCACGCAATAGCAGGGTCTCAAAGTCCATCCATTTAGCTATAAATATCTGAAGCTCGTCCTTCTTTACGGCAGAATAGTACTCCATTTTATTTTTTAAATAACTCCACTGAGTATGTCTGGAGTTATTTCTGCATCTTATATCTGTTCCATTGATCCTCATTTTAAAAACTGTAGCCATTCTGATAAGTGTGTAGTGGTATCTCATTGTAGTTTTTGTTTGTTTGTTTGTCTGTTTGTTTTGAGACACGGTCTCACTTTGCGGTTCAGGCTGGCCCTGAGCTCAGCCTCCAACTCACATCACAGCAATCCTCCTGCCTCTGCCTCCCGAGTTCAGGGATTACAGGCATGAGCCACCACGCCTGGCACTGTGGTATGTGGTTAACCAGGGATCGAACCTGGGACCTTGCGCTTGCAAGACAGGCTCCGGAACCACTGAGCTAAATCCCGGCCCCTCTCACTGTGATTTTAATTTGTCTTTTCCTGATGACTAATGATTTCAATCATCTTTCTGTGTGCTTATTTGCCATTCTTCTCTTCTTTGGGGAGAAGTGTCAGTTCAAATCTTTTGCCTGTTTTTAACTAGACTGGTTATTGGTGAACTGTATCTGTTTCTCAGGTCTTCTTTAGTACATTGCCATAATTCAGCAGCTTAAAACAGCAGAAATATATTTTTACAGTGCTGGGAGCCAGAAGTCAGAACTGAGTTTTATGTAGTATCAATCAAAGGGTCAGTGAAGATGTCAGTAAGGCTACTTCCTTCTAGAAGTTTCAGGATAGGAGCCCTTCCTCATCTCTTCCGGCTTCTGGTGGCTGCATTATTCCACAGCTCATGGCTTCGTTGCCACAATGTCTGCCTCTGCAGTAACAGTAAGGACTTCTGTAGCCAAGTCTCTCACTGCCTCCTGCTTGTTAGAATACTTCTGGTTGCATTTATGGCTTTCAAGGAGAACCCAGAATAATCTCCCCGTTTTGAACCCCTAATGAAATCATATCTGCAAGTATCTTTGTGGCACAGAAAGTAACATTCACAGGATTCAGGAGTGAAGCCCTGCACAACCCTGAGAGACCTGGCTCAGCTTAGAGAGCTGTTCGTAGCTTTTGGTTGGCAGTCCTTTATCAGGTGCGTGTGCAGACATCTTCTTCTGGTCTGGGACTTCGCATTTTCTTTATAGTGTCCCTCAAGGAGCACAATTTACATTTTTGTATATTAATGAAGTCCAATTTATACATTATGTCAATTTTTTTTCCATTATAGTTTACATTTTTTGTGCATCCTGTATAAACAATCTTTGCACAAGCCAAGGTCACAAAGATCTTCACCTGTGTTAACTTTCAGACATTTTATAGTTTCAAATTTTGAATTAAGCCTCTAGCACTTTTGAATTACCTTCTGTAAATGGTGCGATATAGGGATCTGTGCTCATTACTTTGCACCATCTATTGAAGAATCTGTGCTTTCTCTGTCCGATTACCTTTGCAACTTGTCAAAAACCCAATTGACACTATTATTTCTGCCCTTAGTTGTGCTCCACTGATATATGTCATTCCTTTCTCTAGTGCTATCATGTCTTGTTTCATGTGGCATTTTAGTAAGTCTTGAAATCTGATAATTTCAGTTCAACTTTTTTCTCTTTTTAAATTGATATATTAATATTTCAGTTTTCAATATTTTTGCTAGAATATGGAAATAGAATTAATCTTTTATACACTGACTTTGACATTATTTCTTACTCTAGTGTTTCTGTAGAGAATTTTTACATAGCCACTCACACTGCTTGTGAATACAGACAGCTTTACTTTTCCCCTTCCAATCTGGAAGCACTCTAGCTCTTCCTTGCCCTGTTGCATACTAAATCTTCAGTGTGAGGCTGACCAGGAGTGAGGAATGCGGCACTGCCATTTCCTCCCAGTCTGAGGAAGAAGCCTTCAGTCTCCTGAATGTCCCTATAAACATGAACATTTCTGTCAGAAACATTGCCTTTCTATTGTGTGTATGTTAGAAACAAATCTCCCCTATTCACGTGCTGAAATTCTAGGCCCTATCATCTCAGAATGTAACTGTCTTTGTAGATGAGACCTTTTTATGTTCGTCTGTCGTGCTGGAGATTGGACTCAAGGCCTCCCACATGATAGGCAACTACTCTACCCTCCAGATGCACCCAACACCAAATAGGTTATTGACAAGAACAAAGTTCTTAAATAGTAGTTAGTATATTTTCAATTATCAACCTTTTAAAAGTTTTTTTCTTTGTTGTCTGCTTGTTGTGTCCTGTTTAAGAAATTCTACCCTAACCCCAAATTATAACCATCTAAAAATCTACAGCTTTGCTTTTCACATTTATGCTTTCAATTTCTTAAGATAATTTTAGACCTTTAAAAGTTGAAAAATATGCTAGGAGTTCCTATATTTTTTATACAGCTTCTGTGGATGATATTTACCCAACCACTAGTACAGTGATCAACACTGGGAAATTGATATTCCTCCCCTTAGCTCTCATTCAGATCTCATCCATTTTCACATGCACCTTCTTAATTTTGGTTCATAGTGCTATGAAATCTGACCCTATACATTTGTTCAATCACCACCACAACTTGTATATTCTCTTATGCTACCTTTCTCTCAGTCCTAGTGGCAATCAAAATGGTGTGATCTCTATTATTATTGTTTTACCAAGAATTATATAAAAAAGAAAAATATACTATATAACCTTTAAAAACTGGTTCTTCTTAATCATAAAATGCCTCTGAGACCCATCTATATTGCCATCTTATGTATCAATAATGTATTTCTTTCACCGCTAAGAAGTATCCCATTGCATGCATGTACCACATTCTTCTGTATCAATTCACACATGAAGCAGCACTTGAATTGTTTTTAGCTTTTGGCTATCAGAATACAGCTGCTGTGAACATTCATGTACAGATGAATGTGTGAACACAGATGTGAATTTCCTTGTCTGCTGAGTCGCCCTAAGTGGATGCTTAACTATCAGAAAGTGCCACATCTAAGAAACCCCTAAACACTTTTCCACGGAGGAAGTGTATTTTGCATTCCCACAAGCTATGTAGAAGCTCTCCAGTTTCTTCACATCTTCAGCACTAAGCATTGCTGCAATATTTTATTTTAGTTATTCTAGTGAGTATATTCTGATGTCTCATTGTAGCATTTTTCCCATTGTAGTTTCAATTTATTTTTTCCTAATGACTAATGCTAGTGAACATCCTTTCATGTGCTTATTTGCCATCTCAACTTCCTCTTTAGTGAAGTGTGTTAGTCTTCTTTTTGGTTTTGTTTTTTGAGACAGGGTCGAGCTTTGTGGTTCAGGCTGGCCCTGAGCTCACTATGTAGGCCAGGTTAGCCTTGAACTCACAGCAATCCTTCTACCTCTGCCTCCCAGTACTGGGATTACAGGTGTGAGTCACCATGTCTGGCGTTGTGGTATGTGGTTACCAAGGATCAAACTCAGGACCTTGTGCTTGCCAGGCAGATGACAGAACCACTGAGCTAAATCCCTGGCCCATATTAGTTTTCTTTTGGCCAATTGGATTGTTTGCTTTCTTACTCTTCATAGTTGAAAATTCTACATACTAGGTTCAAGTCTTTTGTCAGATGTGCCTTGCAGGTATTTTTTTCTAGTCTATGGCTTGGCTTTTGGTCTTATTCACAGCATCTTTTGCAGAATAAATGTTTTTTAATTTTAAGGAAGTTCATTTATCCATTTTTAATGGTTATGCTTCTGGTGTCATATCTAAGAATCCTAGGATAAGACTTTCTCCTGTTTTCTTCCACATATTTTATAGTTTCATGTTTGACATTTAGATCTGTGATTCACTTCATGTGTGTTATCAGTAAGGTGGGGCCAGGTAGGGAAAGGGAAACACACAAGCTCTCTAGTCCAGGGCAGAGATGACTAACTGGACTCTGCCTCCAAGTACCTCCATCATCAGGTAGGCAAGGGACCTGGCTTCCTTCGATGTTGTCCACCTGTGCCATACCTCACACAGCCAATAAGATTCTGCCTGGAGGATCGTCTAGCTCTCAGTCTTAGGAATGAATAGCCTGGGAGAGTAGGCTTCTCTTAAGACTTCTTTTATGTGCCTCCATTAGGATTTCTTGGTGGTGATCTGTTCTAGAATGTAGGCTAGAAGTCAAAACCAAATAAAAACCAAGATACCCAGAGAATACACTGTGCCTAGTCAGCCTTCTTCCTTTTCCTCACTTTCCAGATTTTTTGATAATTATGTACTTTGTTCAAGATTTTTCTACTAATCAGTGGGAGAAATAGGATAAAATGTGATTTCCTCTATTTTGCCTGAACCTAAAACCCACAAAGGAGGCTTTAATTCCCATGGGATGTATTTTCCATGTGGCAAGAGGCAGAGCCAGATTTCATCTCTGTGATGTACAGAATCAGTACAGTAATGAATCAGTACAGTAATGAATCACTTCCTTACCATTTTGCAAGCAGTTCATTCTCTTCTCAGTCACACGAAGAACCCACAAAGACAGCTTCACCACCTGGTCTGGGCAGGTCCCTCACTGCCTTCTCCTTCACAAACACTCATGCTTTTCAGACACTTATTTTCCAATATAAATTTGTAAATCTGCCTGATAAATACCAGGGGGAAAAAAAACAGACTAGAATATTTATTACCAATGCATTAAATCTACAGACCAATTTGGAAGAAAATGGACCTTTTTTTTTTTTTTTTGAGACAGGATGTCATTTTGTAGTTCAGGCTGGCCCTAGCTCACTGTGTAGCCCAGGCCAGCCTTGAACTCACAGGCATCCTCCTGCCTCTGCCTTCTGAGTGCTGAGATTACAAGTGTGAGTCTCCACACCTGGCATCGTGGTGTGTGGTTACCGGGAATCGAACTCAGAACCTTGAGCTTGCCAGGCAGATGCTGGAACCACCGCGCTAAATCCCTAGCCCCAAGAATGGACATTTTTACATTATTGAGATTTCCAATTTGTGAATACAACATGTTTCTTAATTTATTTCAGATTTCTTTAACACATTTAGTATATGTCATCCTGGACTTAATTCTAATTATTTTATATTTTCTGTGATAGAATAGCCCATTAAAAATTATGGGCACCAATACTGCAGTTCAGTAAATGGACTAAATACTTGAAGCTTCCTGATAGTATAATTTGCCAATTAATAGTTTAAACACAAAATGGAAAAGAAAAGCTGTTACATCGCAATATAAAACTTGCAGGGACAAAGCTAACTTGAGTGCTATAACTGGCAGTAAACACTTTCAAAAGACATTGTAGACTAAAGGATAAGACAGTAAACATAAAACAGTAGCACCGGTCAATAAGAACAACACTGACTTCCCATGAGCAAAGTGGACAAAAGACTGGAATAGAACAATCACACAGGAAGAGGCCATCAGAGCAGTAGGCCTCACTTTCCTCAGCTGCACACGGAGATCACAGCTTCTCAACGTGTAGTTCTGGGCCTTAGTGATTCAATTCCCTCTGGCCGTGAACCTGTTTAATGCTCTTAGGACATGAAAGGGCTGAGGAATTTTCTTTTTCCAGGCAGACATCCAGAGCTTGGCTTTGGGCAAGGAAGTGGCTGCAGAGCTTGTTCCGAGTGGGAATGGTACTTCTGGGCCTTGGGGTGCAGGGCAGGCTTCTTTGACTCCCACCTAGCACCTGTGCTCAGGACACCCACTGTTTGACCCTAAAACATTATTACCCACCACTTTGTCCTCAGTGATAGTGATAATAATGAAAATCCGAGAACGACTCAAATAGACAGTAGCATGAGTACCCTTACATTAATATGGCACTTGCATGTAAAGGAGCTATTGAAATCCATGTTTTAAAAGACTATTGAATGATATTAGGAAACTCTCAATATTAAGATTTAAAATTCAAGATGCAACCTGAAGGTTGAGTGTGATCCCAGTCCTATAAAAGCCCCACTGTGTTTCACAAATACTGTGTTTGTATATATGGTCCACAGGTATATAATTGCCTTACAATCTTTCTTTCACCAGTCTGAATCCTTTTTTTTTTTTTTTTTTTTTTTTTTTTTGAGACAGGGTCTCGCTTTGCAGTTCAGACTAGCTCTGAGCTCAGCCTCAAACTCATAGCAATCCTCCTGCCTCTGCCTCCTGAGTGCTGGAATTACAGGTGTGAGCCACCATGTCCGGCACTGTGGTATGTGGTACTGGTTGCTGCTGGGTGTGAGTCGCCACACCCAGGATTATATGTGGTTACTGGGAAATTGAACCTGGGTCCTCGTGCTTGCAAACCAGGTGCTGGAACCACTGAGCTAAATCCCTGGCCCTCTGAGCCCTTTTTTTTTAAAATTGAAATATTTATTGGTACATTACATATACACATCATGATTGCCCTCAACAGTGAGAATTTGTAGCAGTATATGACACAACTCATTTTTTTCCCATAGCCCTACCTACCCTACCACCCCACCCCACCCCCTAGATACATAAACTTTGTTTCCTTTCTTTTTTGTTATAAACTCATTATTTTTCCCCCTCTGAGCCCTTTTTAATTTCACTGGTTGCCAGTGAGCTGAGCAGCTGCTGGAGCATGCTCATATGCGGAAGAGCACTGTGTTCCGTGAAGCCTGAGTCAGTCCTTGGAAAGCAAGCGGGACCCAAAATGGGAGGAAAAAGTACCCTGCAACTGAACTGTCTTGTTTATGAAGGAATCTGGTGATTGTGCTTTGACCTAGGCAGTCTGTTGTGGTATGAACCAAGACACGGTTGCTGTTTGCACATCTCTGTAAAGAATTAGCCTCCTCCAGACACAAAAACACAAAAATGCCCAAGGACATCAGGCGTGAGGACTCTCCAGCTGACAGGTGGTGGGCGAGCACAGCTGTCCAGTGACGCCTCTCACGCCCCTTGTACAGGGATTTCTTACAGTCCCCTTCGTGATGCCTTCTGAGAGGAAACTAGTTGGAGGAGTTGATGTCGGACTGACTGGCTGAGCAATTACCTAGCTATAGGTGAATGGGTTGGAATAATGACCCACCTCAAATACAAGAATTGCAATGGAAACAGCTAAGCTCTAATTGCAGAGCTACAAAATGGATGCACCCAACAGACAATAGAAATGAGAGACGTGTGCAGAGGACATTCAGGAAATGAGAGGAGCTGCGTTCAGATGTCTTCCGGGAGGCACTAGCTCTGTGACCTTAGGTGAGATCACTAACCTCTCAGTGTTTCAGCTTTTCCTTCAGTGACACAGCAGAATAGAGCCTCACTCAGGAGCAGAGAGAAGCTTCGCGGGTGCCTCTAGCCGTCATCCAGGGGTGAGGCAGAA
>PVIR01005273.1:0-14905 GCA_004026965.1 Petromus typicus
TGAAAAGAGAAAGCAGGCTTCCTGTCAAAGGCTTCAAGCAGACTTTCAGGCCAGAGAGGAGAGCAGCGGCAGCAGACTGGGGTGCTCCACATCTCATTCAGGTCAAGAAGGGTCAGGTCTAGCATGCTTTGTGTACAGAACTGCTCCTCTTTGGTGCCTTTCAGTTTTTCTTCCAAATCATCAGTTATCTTTTGCAGTTTGGTTACTGACCTCTCGGCAAACTCAGCATGAGTCTCTCTTCCTTGAGTCCATCAGAAAGCATCTTTCTTTATCATTTTCTCATACTTGTCTTCTTTTGAGGAGGACTTTTCAGCAGCATCCAGACACTTCAGGCTATGTTCCGTCAGTGCGATCTGCTCATCCAGCTTCCAGCCGCCAGGCTGTGCTGCTCAGCTTGTTCCTCTGTGCATTCCAGGTCTCCTTCTGTGGTCACTGACTTATGAGCCATTTCTCCATACTTCTTCTTTGCCTCTCCTGTAGTGTGTTTAGCTTCTTTAAGTTAGATTTCCTGGAGTTACATCTTTTCTTTATCTTCTAGGTTCACACTTTCAGTAACCTTCATACTTCTCTCACTGTCATCAGCTGCTTTTTCCACTTCCTAAAGTTTGTGCAGGGCAGTGACCAGGTACGCAGTCCAGCTCCTCTAAAACCAGCTGGATCCTACAGTTCAAAACGGCCACCTTGGCCCCAGCCTGTTCACAAGCTTGCCTTTCTCCCTCCACTGCTGCTCTAGAACCTGGATGTTGTGCTGCAGCACTTCAGTGTGGCGACTCCAGCCGTGGTGCTCACCTATCTGCTTCTCAGTTTTGGCTCTTGTGTTTGATATAGCATCTACCTTCCTAATTTTGCTTTTCTTACTTCTTCTGGCTATAAAAATGGAGCTCTGTAAAGGCTTTATTCTCTTGTACTATGTATAATTTTTCTTGATTGGGTGCCAGGGTAGGCTTAAGTTTTGAGAGGAGAGAGACAAAAATACCAAGTGCTGTTCCCACATTCATTAGACAGGAGGGCCTTCTCTGTTCAGTAAAGTAGCTGCACTTAAACCAGCACACCACAGTTCTTTATGGCTATCCAAGGGCCAACTAAGAGAACATAGTGGGAAAAATTCTTGACTGTTTTCTCAACCCTTAAGAGGTAATTTTTTTCTAGTCCTCTGGTCTGGAAGTTGGACATCTCTAAGAACCATCTCTAAGACTGCAGTGGTTCCTCATACCCCAGTACAGCTTGCACTTGGGTCAGTTTTAGGGGGTGATGGAGGGAAGTGGGGAAGAAGTTCACCATCACTGTGTTGTTCTTTCTTCACTGTTTGATTTTGCTCCTCAAGTCTACCTGGTCTCATTTATTGTAGAGTTCTTAGGCAGTTGCATGTTTTATTTTCTTTTGTTCTCTATAGTTTTTAGTTTTAATCAGTAGAATACCTTTGGAACCTGTATCGTTTTGAGCCAGTAAATATTCCAGATACAAAATTCAACACTGGCAGTAGGTTTAAAAAGTACACAAACAGTGGGCCCAGCAATTCTTGCAAGACCACACAGCAGGGAGGAGACTGTGCCTCACGTTGTGGCATTCATACAGGTTGCTTAGGGATCTGGATCTGTGCAGCAGAGCTCTTCAGGACATTAAGGCTGAGCTCTAGAAAATAAAACATTGGTGAACAGCCTCTTTGAGGCTCCTCCATGAAAACCGAAGCCCACTGAAGAATGAAGAAAGACTCTGCAGTAAAGACCCACCAGGCTGGTGGCCTGGTGTCTGGTGATGTGATTGTTCTATTCAGGTATCTTGCCTGGTGTTCCAGATTGCCTAAGGGCTGTGATAGACTCAAGGCCTAATGGCCTGTTATACCAGGAGGAAGTCCCAGGAAGGAGCCATTCCTTAAGTGTTGTAAGTATTAGCAGGAAGTATCTTGCAATAAGAATTTTAAAGCCAGCAAGCCAGGAATTAAACCAAAACATCATCAACAACAAAAAAATAGAAATGGGAAAATACCTAAATAAAACTCAAAACCAGAATTCCAGATCCACCAAAGGGATAGGGGAATTTCAAACCTAAGTAGCAATAAATACTCCCTGAACTGGAAATAAAAGAGGATGTGGAAAAAATGAAATTAGAAATAATCTCTTAGATAACAAGAGAGATGGTGACCATGGTAAAAAAACAGTTAAAAAAAAATAGAGGAGCTCGGGAAGATGATGGAATCTCAGCATAGAAAACAAATGGAATCCAATAAACAGATTCAAACAGAAATCCAGGAGATTACTCCATGGAAAGTTTACACAGGGGAACTATTGATTATGAAGACAAAATCTTAGACATAGATGACAGAATTGCAGTTAGTGACTAGGAAAGGAAAGATTTCTTAAAAATAGCAAGGGAACATGAGAAATCAATTTAGCAGCTGCTAGATGCTGCAAAGAAGAATAACATAAGACTGATCAATGTCAGTGAAGAAACAGGAGATAATTCAAATGGCTTTATAAAACTGTTTACAAAAGTAATGGCAGAAAATTTACCAAGCAGGAAAAAGAATTTGACATAGATAATTGATGCATATAAGACTGCAGGTAGCCATAATTAAAAAAAAATCCATACCTAGGCATATAATAGTCAAAATAATCAGAAATCCCACAGAAGATTGAAATATTAAAAGCTGATAAAGAAAAGAGACAAAACACATACAAAGGAAAGACCACTAGAATGGCAGCAGACATTTTTTTTTTTGAAACGGGGTCTCGCCTTGCAGTTCAGGCTGGCCCTGAGCTCAGCCTCAAACTCACATCACAGCAATCCTCCTGCCTTTGCCTTCTGAGTGCTGGGATTACAGGCATGAGCCACCACACCCAGCACTGTGGTATGTCGCACTGATTGCTGCTGGGTGAGTCTCCACACCCAGTATTGTATGTGGTTACTGGGGGATCGAACCCATGTCCTTGCACTTGCAAGACAGGTCTTGGAATCACTGAGCTAAATCCCCAGCCCCACTAGCAAACTTTTTGGCACAAACTCTCAAGTCAAGCAGAGCCTGGAGTGAAGTATTTGGAGCCTTAAAAGAAAACAGGTTTTAATCTATGTAGATGCGTCCTACAACACTATCTTTCAAAATCAGTAGGGGAATAAGATAATTCCTTGACAGAACACCTGAAAAACTTCATAAATACCAAACCTGCACTCCAAAAAAATATAAACAATATTCTAGAAAAAGACAGTGAAGATCACAACTCCATGAGGCCAAACAGAGTAAAGCCATTAAACAAAGCAAGAAATTAAATGGGGGAAAATTTAAATATATATATATATATAAAAGAGCTAGCAACAGGAAAATAGCATAACAAGGATAATCAATATGTATTAGTTGTAACCATCAGTATTAATGGCCTGAATTTACCAATCAAAAGAAAGACTTTCAGAATGGATTAAAATCCAACAATATACTATGTTCAAGAAACAAGTAAGGAATAAACTTATAGACTGAAACAAAAGGGATGGAAAACAATTCTCCATGAGACAGGAAACTGCAGAAGAGCAGGAGTGACTATCTTATTTGCAAACAAAATAGGTTTCAGACCAAAACTTATTAATAAGGACAAAGAAGGTCACTACATCATTGTATATGAAATAATCCCAGAGGAAGAGATAACATAAAACATCTAATGAACATAGATGGAAAAAAACCTCAATGAGATACTGGAAAATAATACAGAGGATTATCAAGAAGATTATATACCTTCACTGAGTTGGATTCATCCCAAGGATGCAAGGATGGTTCAACATATGCAAATCAATAAGTGTAATAAACTATATTAATAGAGTTGATAACAAAAACCATATGATCATCTCAATAGATGCAGAAAAAGTGTTTGACAAAATCCAATACCCATTCATGATTAAAACTCTACAGAAATTGGAATAGAAGGTCTTTATCTCAACCTGATAAAAGCTGTTTATGAAGAACCAAGAGCCAGCACCATACTAAACTGTCAAAAACTGAAGCTTTCATGATAAAATCAGGAATAAGAGGAGGATGTCCACTATCAACACTCCTGTTAAGTATAGTCATTGAAACTTTAGCCATAACAATTAGACAAGAAAAAAAATACAAGAAATAAAGATAGGAAAGGAAGAGATTAAACTGTCATTATTAGCTGATACCATGATACTCTATATCAAAAATCCCAAAAACTCAATCAAAATACTGCTAGTTTCAGTAGATCAGCTGGATACAAGGTGAGCCCTCAAAATCAATAGTCTTCTTGTACATGAACAACAGGATCACTGACGGAAAAACTGGAAAAATAATCCTTTTCACAATAACATCCACAGAAAAGAAATATCTATGATTCAGTCTAACAGAGGAGATGAAAGACCTTTTTTCTCCAGGATCCAAGGATTTGGTTCATGCCTGCCTTACAAGTACAAGGTCATAAGTTTGACACCCAGTAGCTGGAAAAAACAAATCAACAACAACAGCAACAAAAACCCCATACTCTGAAAACTGTAGCACTCTGAAAAAAAGAGATGGAAAAGGATAGGAGAAAATCAAAAGACATTCTTTGTTCTGGGTAGGAAGACATAATAGTTTCAAAATGGCCGTACTCCCAAAAATGCTATATAAACTGAAAGAAATCCCAATTGAAACCTCAACAGCATATTTCACAGAACTAAAGAAGATAAACCAAAAATTCATCTGGAAGCAGAAGAGACCTAGAGTAGGAAGAGTAATCTAGGCAACAGAGACATGACAGGGAATATCACAATCCCCAACCTGAAGCTACAGTACAAAGCCACATGGTACTGGCAAAGAAATCGACCTGAAGTTCAATGGAACACACTAAAGACACCAAAACAATCCTGGACATACTCATTCCCCTCATCTTTGACAAGCCAAATACCCTCAAAGGATGAAAGATATCCTCTTTAAAAAACAGTGCTGGAAAAACTGGATTGCTACTTGCCAAAGATTAAAACTAGATCTGTGTCTTTTTCCATGCACTAAACTTAAATCTAAGTGGATTAGAGAACTACATATTAAACAGAAACACTAAACTTGAAGATAGGTTAAAAACATTGGTGTAGTTAAGATATTATGAACAGTACCTCAGTAGCATGGGAACTATCATAAAGAATCAACAACTAGGATCTCATCTTTTTAAAAATTTGTTTTATTTTTTTGAGACAAAGTCTCACTTTTGTAGTTCAGGCTCGCTCTGAGCTCCCTGTGTAGCCCAGGTGAGCCTCAAAATCACAGCACTCCTCCTGCCTCTGCCTCCTGAATGCTGGGATTACAGACATGAGTCACCATGCCCAACACTGTGGTATGTGTTACTGATTGCTGGTGGACATGAGTCTCCATGCCTGGCCTTGTTTTATGTGATTACCAGGGGTCAATCTAGGGGCCTTGTGCTTGCAAGGCAAGTGCCAGAACCTCTTGAGTTAAGTCCCAGGCCCTTCGATCCCTGCACAACAGGAGAAATCACCAACTGAGTGAAAATCAGCCTACAAAGTTAAAGTCAGAACCTCCAAATTAAAAAGCCCAATTCAACAAAGAGCATCTGAAATGAACAGATATTTATAGATGAAAGAATGGAAGCAGCAACTAAATATAAGAAAAAATATTCAACATCACTGGCCATTGGAAAGATGCAAATGAAAACAACACTGAGATTCCATCTCATTCCAGAAAGAATGATTGCTACCAAAAAATCAACCAACATCAAATGCTGACAGGACTGTAAGAAGAAAAGAACCTTTCTTCACTGTTATAGACTGGTACCACTGTGAAAATCATTATGGTGGTTCCTCAGAAAACTAGGACAAGAGGTCCCATTTGATCCACCTATTCTCCTGCTGAGTATCTTCTCAGATGAGTTAAAAGCATCAAACCACACAGTATATGTGTACCCATGTTTATAGTGGCATAGTGTGGAATAGCTAAGTCTTGGAAACAGCCTAAATGCCCATCAACTGCTAAGCAGATAAGTGAGATGTAGTCTTTCTATAAAATGGTGTACTACATAGCCGTATAGAAAGATAAACTCCAGACATTTATAGCTGAATGGCTGCACCTTGGGCCATACTCATACGTGAAATAAATGGGACACATCCATGTCAGTATCATATAGTTTCTCTCATAAGGGAAACTGAAGATATAAATGAGATTTAAAATGTGTAATTAATATTGTCAAATAGGGAAAAAAATGTTCAAAGTGGAAGAGGAACTGGGGAGGAGCATGAGAAGGTAAATAAGGTAAAGAAAAATGTGATAGTAAAAAATTTAAAAAAGGAAATTAAACATGTATGTAGGGAATGGAAGGTTGAAGGAAAAGCAGGAGAATAAGAAAAAAGAATCCAGATATATCATGTAAAGGTACAAATTCTCCATGATGTATGTGATCATAATGTATACCTAAAAATGTACCAATAAACTCAATAAAGAAAAAGTACACAAAGCAGCTGTATCAGTCTCCTCTTGTTTTGATTTCCCTAAATATAACATGTATGTTTTCTTCCTGGTACCTGTTTTATCAGTGATTTTTACCCATCTGAATAATATACCTGTGTGGTTTTTGTCAGTGTTAGTATTACTTTGGATTTACTCCATTATTCTTGGTCAGTATGCTTGTAGTTTTCATGAAATTTCAGAAACTTTATCCATTATTCTTTAGCTTTTCTTTTAGGAGTTTCTCTTATATTTATATTCTGAGCATTTTCCTTTCCTTGTTTTTTCTTTTTTGCCTTGTTGCATGTGTTCTAATAGTATAGTACTATATTTCATTGAGACTTTTTGCTATTTTTTCTTCTGTGCTTAATGTAGACAGTTCTCTGGTCTTTTTGTCTAGTATCCTATTAACATTCTTAGTTATTTTTTTCCTACTGATAATGTATTTTTCGTCCGTGTTAGTCCTTCATTTAAAACCATTTTTTGGTCTTCATTATGTTTATTTTCTCTTTTCCATCCTTGACCCTGTTTTTATATTTTTTTCCCTGCTCATTTCATTCCTTTTTCTGTTGGTAGTCTCTTTTCAGTTAATGATTTTCCTTTTGGTTATCCTGTTTTGCTTAGGTTTTTTTTTTTTTAGACAGGGTCTCGCTTTGCAGTTCAGGCTAGCCCTGAGCTCAGCCTCAAACTCACATCACAGCAATCCTCCTGCCTCTGCCTCCTGAGTGCTGGGATTATAGGCGTGAGCTACCACACCCAGCACTGTGGTATGTGGTACTGATTGCTGCTGGTTGTGAGTCTCCACACCTAGTATGATATGTGGTTACCGGGGATTGAACCCCAATCCTTACGCTTGCAAGACAAGCGCCGGAACCACTGAGCTAAATCCCCGGCCCTTGCTCAGATTTTTTTTATAGGCTTCTCTTATGTGCGTTGATGTTAGGAATGGCAAGTTATTTGGGGTTAATTTTGTATAAACATTTTTCCCTTAGTTCACTTCTCTGGAGTTTCCCTGTAAAAGCCCAGACCTTTTCTGTGACCCACTGATTATTTAAGAGTGTATAGTTTAGTTTCTTTGCATTTGCATAATTTCCATATTTTCTTTTGCCATGATTCTAGTTCATTGGGCTATGATCTGATAAAATGTGTGGTAGTAAGTTTAGTGCTTTTAGGTTACTTAAGATTGCTTTATTGGCTATTAGTGGTCTATTCTGGAGAAAATTCCATATATTGCTGAGAAGAATATGTACTGTTTTTGGTTGGAACATTCTATATGTGTATTAAGTGTGTTCAAATATTTATTCAACTCCAATACTTATCTTTTTTGTCGTTGACCTATTTGTAATAATTGTGTTTTGAAGTTACCTACTGTAATTCCATTTCTGTTTGTCTGATCTTTTGTGCCTAATAGTATTTGTTTTGTGCAGTTTTAGTGTGCTCTTGTTTGGTGCATATATGTTATAATTGTTAAATCTTTCCATTGGATTAATTTTTTTAATCCAATATAAAGTGACTATCTTTGCCTCTTTTAACTAGTTTTGGCTTAAAATCCACTTTGGTCTGAATAGAGTGGTTACAATTGCTTTTTTGAAGGAGGTTCCTATTGCATGAACTAATGTTCTCTATTTAATTTTTTAGTCTGTGAATTTCTTTTTTTTTGTTAAATATTCTTGATCAATTTTGCCTGTCTTTTCATTGAGAAATTGAGACATTTACATTGAGAGTTTTAATGGATTGATACTGATTTATTCCTGTCATTGTCTTATTTGCCTACTGCTGCTTCTATATTTTTCCCTTTTTCTTAATTCTTTACTTTTCCTGGTGCATTCATTATTTCTCGTGGATGTTTGTTATTGTTGGCTTCCATTTATCTTTCTTTTTTAAAAAATCTTCATTGGTACATTATGAATACACATCATAATCACATTCAACATTGAGAGTTTGTACCAGAATATGACATGACTTGATTCTCACTTTTTCCTCACCCTGCAACCCCCCCACCCCCTATATATACAATCGTTGTTTTCTTTTTTCTTTATTACCACATTCGTTTCCCCCTCCTTATTTACCCTTACACTCTTTCCTTTTAAATATTTTCTACTTCACTATACATACTACAACTCATTTACAACTTCATTTTCTCATACCAGAGAAAAGATATGATATTTACACATGTGTGATCTGTTTATTTCACTTATGAGGATGTCCTCAAGGTACATCCACTTGAGTATGAATGACTCAATCTTATCATTTTTAATAGCAGAGTAATACTCCATTCTATAAAAGAACCACATCTTCTTTATCCAGGCTCCAGTTGATGGGCATTTGGGTTGTTTCCAAGACTTAGCAATCACAAACTGAGCTGCTGTAAACATGGGTGCACATATGTTGCTGTGAAATGAATCTTTTTTAATTCCTTTGTGATTACACCTAGCAGAGCGATGGCCAATGGCTGGGTCAAATGGGACCTCCAATCCTAGTTTTTTGAGGAATCTCCACACTGATCTCCTCAGAGTTTGTATGAGTCTACATTCCCACCAGCAGTGGAGAAGGGTTCTCTTTTCTCCACACCCTCGCCAGCATTTGTTGCTGGCTAATTCTGACATGGCAGCCATTCTTTGTGGAGTAAGATGAAATCCCATTGTTGTTTTCATCTGCATCTCTAGAATGACTACTGATGTTGAGCATTTCTTCATATACTTTGTAGCTGCTCTTACTTTTTCCTCTGAAAAGTATCTATTCTTTTCAGATGCCCATTTTTGAATTGGGTCTTTAAATTTGGGTGGGTTGATTTTTTTAAGTTCTTTATATATTCTAGGTAGTAGCCATTTGTCTGAGGAACAGGTGGTAAAGATTTTTTCCCACATTGTTGGTTGCCTTTTCGCTCTGTTAGTGGTTTCCTTTGCTGTGCAGAAGCTTTTTAAAAGAATGAGGTATCATTTGTTGATTTCTTCTGCCAATTCTTGTGCTATATAGGTTTTGTTCATGAAGTCTTTCCCTAAGCCAATGTCTTCAAGAGTTTTAGGGATAATGAGAAATTAATCCAACAACTCCTAGATGATTCAAAGAAGAATAATATAAAGTTGATTGGAGTCACTGAAGAAGCAGGAGATAATACAAAAGACATTAAAAAACCATTCACAGAGATAATAGCAGAAAACTTCACAGGAAAAGGAAAAGAATTGGACATACAATATATAAAGCATACAGAACTCCACATGCCTGTGACATGAAAAAATCTATACCTATGCATATAACTATAAAAGTTTTAGATATCCAAAAAACGAATGAAATACTGAAAGCAGCCAGAGAAAAGAAAACAATTACATACGAAGGGAAGCACATCAAGATCACAGCAGACTTTTCAACTTAGACACTCAATGCAAGAAGAGCCTGGAGTGAAGTGTTTTAAGCCCTAAAAGAAACCAACTTCCAACCCAGACTGATAGATCCTGCAAAACTGTCCATCAAAATTGATGGGGGAATAAGAAAATTCCATGACAAAGAACACATGAAAAACTCCATTTCTCTTTCTAAAATATCTTGGAGATGTTTTTGGAGTGCTTGCTTAATGGGCATGAATTTCTTTAGGAACTCTTTATTGTGGAGATACCTTATTTCTTTATCAGTTTTGAAAAGTAGTTTTTTAGGATATATCAGCCTAGGTTAGAAGTTTTCTTTTAGAGCTTGAAACACTTTGTACCAAGCTCTTTTGGCTTTAATGGTTTGTGTTGAGAAATCTGCTATGATCTGAACAGTTTTACCCTATATAAATGACACTTTGCTTTTCTTTAACAGTTTGTAGGATTCTTTTATTCTGGGCTTCTGGAATTTTGGCTGTGATGTGTTATGCAGAGATTCTTTTCTGATTTTGGCTATTTGGGGTTTTATATTTCTTATTTACCCATTGTACATTTTCTATACATGAATATTATTAACTATTTTCTTAAAGAGAGCATTCTTAATCTTTGCTATGAAACAATAGAGCAAATTCATCACTCAAGTCTACATGCTTTTAGTAGAAATTTAAGACCATATAGTTCTAAATATGTAGGTGAAAATATTAGTTATCAGATAATGAAAGCTGTTATACTTTCTTTTATTTACTTAATTTGAAAAAAGTAGTGATATATATAGTTGTACTGTGGCATATTGTATTTATTTATTTTTAGAAATACACTGAGTGGCTATGATGTGTTTGAAACTTTTCTGGCTTAAGGAAAAAGTTGATGAATAAAAAAACATATATAGTCATAAATGAATTGAGCTGTTGGGACAGAAATACTCTTTTGAAATTTCTCAAGCTTCCTGGACCATTGCTTGAGTCCTTTTCCTATTTATTACTATTTTGTCATTTTAGGCCGAATATGACCCTTTGTATGACCTATGGATTTATGTCTAGGCCATATTTTCACTTGTAGTCTGTTCGGGTGTGGTTACAAATATGTGTACTTCATGGAGTCCCTCCTTCATTTGGATTACAGGTTGGCGAGTTTTCTTTTTTCCCTTTTAGACTTGTGTTAGGAGTAGTGGCTGATTGAGTACATCAGCTTATTTTCAGAACAAAATTTCTATTTTAATTTTCAGTCTATTATAAAAGTCAAAGCCATTTACCAAATTAACCTAGTGAATAGGTTTATAATTTTAAGTTAAATTTGATGAATAATTTATAGAATAATGAAAATATTTTAAAGTTTAATAGGAATATAAGCCTGATTGCTTATGTCAAATAAATTTGGTACACGAAAATATAAATAATGCAGGGGTATTACACTTTTTTAAAAAGGCTGATGGTCCATGCAATAATATCCATGTATTATTTCAGTGTCGATTATTATGTAATAAAATCCTCACAGTTGAATGACAGTCTGGAGGAAAATAACCATATTTCTTTGGTCCTTAGATATGTTTTGGCCACTTAGTGGTATTTTTTTTTCTTTTCTTTTTTTAAAACATGATTGTATTGCTAAGTCTCCTAGGTTTATTGCAAACTGAAGATTGTCTCGTATCGACCTTCCATCTTGCTGGGACTGTATACATGTGCTCCCATGAGCAGCTTCAATTCTTTAATTATGCCATTTTCATCTGGGATATTATCATTATTATCATACTGTCACTTTTACTACTTTCCTTATTAGAGTTTAGTCTGCTATTGTCTTCTTGCCTATATTCCTTAATATTTCTAGTGATTGTAAAATGTTTATCAACTTTTTCCTATTTTTTATTATGATACAAAATGAAAACTAGAGAATAAATAAATACATTCAGTGAAATGTACATACAGACTACAAAACAGTGTCTCTGAAATTTTCAAAATACCTTCTTAAAAGATGATGTTACAATTTGGGAATTATGACATAAATGAAATATTTCACTGTGGCATCAAACTTGTAGGTCAGGGTTGGTGAACTGCAGCTTGCTGGTTCATTACCTGTTTTGCAAAGACTTAGCTTTTCTTAGAAGCTGGTTGTGTTTGATCATTTTCCTGTGGTTGCTTTTGTACACAGTAGAAGAGTTGAACAGTGGAAGAGACAGTATAGTCCACAGAAAACTTTTCCCCAGCTGGCCCTTTACAAAGAAGTTTAGCTAACCTTTCTTCGAGTTGGTTTTCTTATTTTTCTTTTTTGAAAAGTTATCTTTTATTTCAGTCTTTTAAAATATTTTATATAATAGGGAGTAACTGATGAATGATGATAAATACTGATGAAACTATTTCTAAGCGAAGTGAAATTAATACACGATCTTATAGACTTATAAAATGATCTAGTACATGAACATGACAATTGCAAGATGGAAAGTTTTATTTCATCACTGAAGAATATAGTACATATTTTTTATTTCTAAGGAGACCTTTCAAGGACTAAAAGGGCATCTAAGACTGATCATGTAATATCAATCTTTATATATAGTTACATTTCCCTAAAGTGAAAAAACTTCAAAAACAAAATCTGTGTCTATTTGACTGTGACAGTATGCCAGAAATCATATCTTTGAAGAGGCTTTCTCTCCCTTCTTCTTCCTCCCTCCCTCCCTCCCCTTCTCCTTCCCTCCCTCTCTCCCCTCTCCTCCCCTCCCCTCCTCACCTCCCCTCCCCCTCCCTCCCTCTCTCCCTCTCTCTCTCTCTCTCCCTGTCTCTCCCCTTTGGCATTAAAAGTTAAGTTAAGGTTGTGATTCACCTCTCAGTCCTCTTGGTGTCATATCATTCTTCCGTAGTGAATCATGCAGCATGGACCATGATAATTCAGTGTATGTTCTTCCTCTAGCACAAATTTATTTGAGAAAGATGTTTTGAAGTTGATTTTCACTTTGTCTACGTTGTAGACAATCCTTTGATTTTCAAAACTGTGCAGCTTAATGTGTCACTGAAAAAAAAATTCACCTCTGAAAACTATGACAGATTATAGGCAACCTAATCCTGGATGCATTATCTACATGTCACATTCACAATTTAGAGTGAGAAATGTGTGCTGTGATCTGCTGATTATGTTCATATTAGCATTGTAACCTTTGCTAATCATTGTAACCAAGATTATTCATCCCTTAACTTAGAGGGGAGATTTTGGTTTATGCTGATATTATTGTTAGCTGGGTTTGATGCTTGGGTATAAGAGGATAAAAATTCTTATTTTCACAGAAAGCTTTCCTGTAAATGGTGAAGCCAAATATGTAAATTGAGTCAGTATTTTTTACTTATTTTTAAAAGTATTTTGTCTTTATTTTTTCAAGGCAAGAGGAGCAGATGTTCCAGAGATCCCTGGAGATCTAACTCTTAAGACATGTGGCAGTACAGCAAGCATGAAGGTCAAACATGTGAAAAAGTAAGTGTAACTCTGGAGTGGGTTCTAAATGAATTCCTGTAAATGGAAATTGGCTCTTTAGTTCTTACAAAAAAATCTTTTATTTAGATCATATACTAAAGTTCCATGAATATATTGAATTGTACTGTCAACCCTTAAATTTTACTCAACAATTAATTGAATAGATCTGCACATTATTTTTTTAAAATGTAATTTATTTTTTTATTCTTAAATGTTGCCTGCTAAGTTTGCATTGGTTTATTATTACATGCTCTTATTTAAAAGAATCAGCATTGCTAGCTCTTAGGCTTGCCTCTGAGAAGCCTGAAACAAATGCCAAGAGTTGACTATTAAGTGAAATACCTGAAGATTTCCTGGGCGGTTTTAAACAGGGAAAGCCTCTTTTCACTTGATAAAGGAGGCACAGTTAGCTGGCTGTGCTTCATGTGTTAGTAGAGGAAAGACAAAGATAAAAATGTTCATTCTGCATCCAGGTCCACCACCCCAGGACTCATGGGCTGTGACAACATTCACAGGTAAAGTCTGGTTTTGTACTTGGTGTTGTGAATGCTGCTTCTGGCTAGAAGCTAATGGTTCACAATCAGTTTCAATAACAGCCACAGGATGTAGTTTTCTACAGCTCTGACTTGGGTAAAGATGAAGAGAGTATAGTGAGGTTCTTAACTTTTTCATTTTTTGCTTAGTTGTGCTCTAAACGTAGTAGTCTTTGGAATCATTGTGTATCTGAAAAGGTTTATGTGGACGTGTGTGGCTCATGTGCATGCGCTCACTAAGTATTTTTGCTTGCATGAGCTTTTTAACCTGTTGGGTTTTCCCCTCAGACCTAGTAATTTTGACTGTTGCATTATCTGATTCCATGTTTATTTTCATGTACTTCAGGTTGCCCTTCACTAAGGGTCACTTTCCAAAGATGGCTGAATGTGCCCATTTCCACTATGAAAACGTTGAATTCGGCAGCATACAGGTACATTTAGACTACTTCTTACTTCCTAAATTCCATTAACTGACAGGTGATACTTTGAGGTTGTGTTTTAAAGCTATTGATGTTTATTGCTTGAGGTGAAATATTTTATTCTCTTCTATTGACTAATACATGATGCCAAGTCAATAACACAGTATTTATCCTCACTCCATCATTGTCTCGTTGCAAGGCAGCTCTGATTTGAATGTGTTGTATTTCTCTTGGCTTGAATCACCAGTGGCATAAACATGACTGTCCTGTTGCGTGGCATGCGATAGTTGCATCAGGTGGTACCAGCTACCCAATCGGACATTGATGAATGTAGCACCAGTGATACAAGCTGTCCAGTGGGACAGTCAGACAGGTACCACCGGTGCTTCGAGCAGGTGGAACATGCTAAGGAAGATCAACACTTTCCCATGCTTCTGTCATGTATTATGCCCATTATATGCATTAGCTATGTAACAGTGGTAGCTTTCCATTCTGAACTCAGGTAACCTTGCTAATGCTACCTTTTCTTAATCAATTATTGCAAGTATTGGTATCTAGAAGATTAAAGTATTCCCTTTGATTCTTCTTTTTCAGTGTTTGGCTGTTATTAGTCTTTACATTTACATAGTTATAGAATCTAATCGGTTAACATCAAGCTTAATATTTTGCTATCATTGTAAGCTGTTAGGGTTTAATGTGAAA
>PVIR01005273.1:15005-73230 GCA_004026965.1 Petromus typicus
ATCCCAGCACTCGGGAGGCAGAGGCAGGAGGATTGTGATGTGAGTTGGAGGCTGAGCTCAGGGCCAGCCTGAACCACAAAGCGAGACCCTGTCTCAAAAAACCTAAAAAAAAAAAAAAAAAAAATAGGCAGATTGTAGTTAATTTAAAATTCTATTTCCTCAGAGGGGCAAAAGCCATTCTTTGTGTTGTTTTTCAAAGTAGGCTAAAAGAAAAAATAAACTGATCTTTTCTTTTTTACATGCTACATATAGAGATTGTCATTAACTCTGCTCTCTCTCCAAAAGGAAACTTACGAGACACCAGTAGTGCTGTGTTACAGTGTGCTACTTTTTGTAATTTTATTTCATTAATAAGTTACATGAATTCAGTACGGGACTTAGGTCCAGGACATTTCTGTTTCTGATACATTGATAGTTTAAAAAAACTATTCGAGATTTATAATGCTTGACTACTATAAGGTCAAACAGAGGACATTATATTTCTTTAATGTTTATATGGTCAGGATTGCAATTGTAATGATAAATGTGTTCAGTCAGGAGGAGCTTATTAAGAAATCAGTAATGAATATATTTTTCACTTTGTGACTGTTAATGTTTGAGCAATTTAGTTTACAGCTTGGAATTCAGATAAATTATTTAGAGTAAATTTATTTTGTGTTTTTAATTTTCCAAGGTCAAATAGGCTCTTTTGGAAGCAGTAAAATTTGCAGAGTTCTAGTGAGCATCATGAAAAGAAATAGATGACTAGAGATCTAAAACCAAATGAGAACAGTATTTAAAATATTGACTTTGTGTAACAGATTAGGAACTCTAAAGAATGTAATTTTAAATAAACCAGACCTCTTAATGGTAAGCATGGACTATTGAGTAGATAAAGTTTTGGATTTAGTTAGGTAGTACAGATACTCATTTCTCTTCTCTTCTTAGGAAATTTGAGATCTTGGGCAAGCAGCTTAGCATCTTTGGTTTCATTTCCTTCATCTACCAGGTGAATGAGGATGTATTAACCTACAGCATAGTTCTAAACTTGTATTATTTTATTTTACATTAAAAGTTTAAATAAAGGACCAGAGATTTAGTGTAGTGACACCATAACTTCCTTGAAAGAGCAAGGTCCTGCGTTCAATCCCTGGTACCAGTGGGGACAGTTTAAATAGAGGTATTGAAGGGCCATGAAGGTAGCTCAAAGGTCCTGAGTTCTATCTCTGGTACTGCAAAAGAAAAGAAAAAAATACAGGTATTGAGAATGTGGGTAGGGAATAGAAAGTACTGAAATGGATTTGATTGTCTCTGAAGATGGTGTTAAGTGATTATTGTTAAGATTCCATCCTTTTAATGAAGGGACTGTGTCCTTAAGGCAGACTTTCTGCCAGTATACCAATCTATAACTTTCAGTTTAAAAGATCTGTACATTTTTCCTTTCTACCTTATACTCACTTCTACTCTCTAAACATGTCTAATATTTCTCAAGCAGCAGAGAAAAAAAGATTGTACACTAACTTCATATGGGAGATATTTGAGTGAGTTTTTTAAGATCTGTGCTGGTCACTGAGGAAGCTTCTGGAGTATGGAAGTAGGAGTGGAACATGGACTCAGATTCACTCGATTTCTCTGCATTGTCGCCTGGATACCTAGTCCACTCCTCAAACTGAGCACTCCTTTCTCAGGGGTTTGCAGGAAACTAGCCCCGCTGCACCTTGCCAGTTCACCATTGAACCTTCTTTCTGTGCTGGTCATGCTTGGTGGGGACAACTCTCGTGAGCATTTTGTTCTCCTGCCAGCTTTACCCTAACCTCTTCTGTCCTGGGTCTTTGGAGACAGACCTCTCAATGCATTTCCCAGGTCCTGTTGCCCTCTACCTCTTTTGGGACAGTCCTTGGTAAGGAAAACACCAGCTTTCATTAACAATTGACAATAGAAGCAGTCTGGCTTGACTTACATGTTTGTATTTTTTCTTACATGGATAGAGGCTATTTTTGCTTTAGCTAGTACATGGTCTTACATTTTGTTGTGTGATTAAATGCCACTTAAAGAAAAACAAAACAAAACAAAGGTGGTATTAACCTTCAGATAATACTATATCCTATAGAAGTAGTTAAAATAAAGTTATGTCTGTGTTTATATTCTTTATAATTTTATACATATCTTGCCTTCTCTAATCTATAAATTCTAGCACATTTGATTATAAGCATATTTATGAGAAATGAATCCTGTATTCCTTATTTATTCTCAATGTAAGATTGGAAAATGTTCTGAGAGAAAAATAAGTATGAACACCTCATAACATCTGTCTAGAACAGGTCGTCAGCCTTACATTGGCAACTGTGTTAAATAACTGGTAGGTTGCTAATACTGTCAGGTTGATAACATTGTTGCCATTTAATATGTCCAAATTCTGGGACATGTTTTCTACCACTTATTTCCTTGTTTTTCAAAACTTTTATCTTAGGAATTTCTGTTATATTTCCAGATTTCTTTGTATTTACAACCTTTCTGTTCCTTAAATCTTAAAAATTTATAATTATAATTGGCTGTCATGTTGTAACTTTGATAAAAGATGTAAATATAAATTAAATATTTTTATCCATAAAATAATCATTAACTTAAGAACTTCCATTTCATTTTATAAAATGAAAAACATGGTCATTGTTTTTATGGTACTGGAGATGGTGCTCAGGGATCCCCCCTTTTTTTAAATTTTAAGACAGTCTGAGTTGCTCAGGGTGCCCCATCCTTGAGATCCATCAGCCTCCCTAGATGCTTAGGTCACAGATGTGCACCATCATGCCCAGTGAAAATACTCAAGATCTTATATTTTAGAAATTCCAATTACCAATTTTATTTAGACTCAAAGACATCTGTTACTGTTAACTTCTCCCTGTTCAGACTTTAAGTCCACCAGTAGATCTTTTGGTTCTGTCTTTAAAATTAGTTCAGGATCTACTTAACACTCACCTGCCATCTTCCCTGCTGTTACTTTCGCCTAAACCACTGTGGTTTGGGGAGCATTATTTCAGTAACTTTCTAGTTGACGTAGCAGCGAGTGATTCTTTTCAAATGTAAATCAGACTGTTTGACTTTTTCAAAGCCTTGCAGTTACTTCTTTCAGTCATAATAAAAAGCTGAATTCCCTAAAATTTCCAACCAAGATTTTTCCAGGCAAACAGTCATACTTCTCTGTCTTTATCTTCTCTTGTCCTGAGGCAGAATGGCTTAGCCACAGTGTCTCTGCAGTTTGTCCAGTATGTGTTCCCTTTCAGGACCTTTGATTTCTTCTCCTTGGAAAGCTCTCCCTAGATTATCAAGTACCTTGATGTCTCCCCTTTAAAGTATTTGCTCTACTCCCATCTGCTCAGCGAGTTCCAGGTCACCAGCCTCTTCACCTCCCTCCCACGTGCCCTCTTTCCTGTTCAGTAACCCAGGACTTGGCATGATAAAAGCAGTAGTATTATTGCCATTGTGTCCCTTTTCTTATCCCAAACAGTGTCTGACACATGATATTCACTCAGCAAATATTTGAATAAATGGAAGAATGAGGATGTTCCTGGATGAGGGGTCCTGTGAGGGTTCCTTCTAGGTTAGTTCTTGGTGTCTTGAACAAAAACTTGGACAGTGAAAATTGACAGGTAGTGCAGGTGAAAAATATACTGTACTGGGTAAGAACAGGCTGGTGGAAAGGCTTCTGACAGCCTAAGGTAAATCGAAATGGGTTATTTATATCCAAAATTTCTGTTTTGAAGCTAGGCATGGTGTCACATTCCTGTAATCCCAGCCTGAGAGACTGAGGCAGGAAGATCAATGTGAGTTCGAGGCCAGCATAGGCAGTATAGTGAGTCTGATTTACATAGCAAGACTGTTTAAAAAGCAAGCAAATTTCCTGATTTGGCTCCTCTCTTGTGCAAATAATACAGTGGGACAACTATCCTATCAGAAACTCACTTGGCACCACACCAACTATAAACTGTCCTATCAAAAACCTTGCTTGATTTCCCACCAGGGATGAGGAACAGGAAGGATCAGGAACAATGTCTCTTGTCCGGTTGTGCTCACATGCAAATGAGGGATTAAAAATAGTCTCTCCTGACTAGTCTTGCAGATACTGCCAGATTTAAATGAGAGATTAAAAACAGCACTTTTCTGATTGGTCCCCAGAACTCAGCCAGAAGCCTGAAACTTTGAATCCATGTTCTGCACATGTCCCTCTTGTTAGGAGCCATCTCAGTCAAACTGCCAGTCATATGTTTTTATGGCTTTGACACATCCTGCCCAGTTAGTTGTCTGGTGTGCCCTGACCCTAGTCTCCTACCTCAAGACAGGCAAACCAATGAATTGTTTCGGAAGAGATACAGTTGGCTTTTAAAATGCTATTTTGGGGCCGGGGATTTAGCTCAGTGGTTCTGGCGCCTGTCTTGCAAGCACAAGGACCCGGGTTCAACCCCCAGTTAACCACATACAGTACTGGGTGTGGAGAATCACGCCCAGCAGCAATAAGTACCACATACCACAGTGCCAGGCGTGGTGGCTCACGCCTGTAATCCCAGCACTGGGGAGGCAGAGGCAGGAGGATTGCTGTGATGTGATTTTGAGGCTGAGCTCCAGGCTAGCCTGAACTACAAAGTGAGACCTTGTCTCAAAAAATAAATAGATAAATAAATAAAATAAAATGCTATTTTGCTGTTCTGTTTTTACTCATTTAAATTTTGGTCTATATGAATGTATATCCTGTATGATTATTTGTTTATTGTGAAACATCAAATGGAATAAACTATAAGAAGTGCAAATATAAATACAGATTCCCTCCATGCTCTTTTGATTATTGTATCTACTTAGAACTTTTTATATATTTAAAAATATAGGGCTGGGGATTTATCTCAGTGGCACTGTGCCTGCCTTGAAAATACAAGGGCATGAGTTCAGTCCCTGGTACCCTGCAAATCTATCAACTACATATATAGATATGTGTGTGTAATCAGTTTCTATAATATAATTTTAACAATAACTATCTATATCTTTTAAAAAATATAAATAGAATTCTATTACACACACTGCCTTGGAACTTGTTTAAATATTTTGTCATTTCAGTAATTTGGAATTACTTCTTTTCTACAGCTACATGACATTTCCTTTTTAAAAATTGTATCATTGTTTATTTAGTCATTTGTTGATAGATATTCCAAGTTTATTTATGTGAATGTCTCCATTAACTAAAATACTGTGAGGTTTTATTGGATCAAAGAGTATACACATTTAAGATGTTTACGTTTGATATTTAAATTTTCTTTGAAATACAATGGTCTCCCTTCTCCTTGGGGAAAATGATACATGACCCCAGTAGGTGCTGAAACTGGGACAAGAACATAACCCTTTCACATACATACCTGTGATAAGACATAATTTGTAAAACAGGCACAGTCAGAGATCAACAACAGTAACTAATCATGAAATAGACAACCATAGCAATATAGACAAATTGCCAGCACTCTGCTCTTATACTCTGAGGTCATTATTAATTAAAATCAGAATTAATTGCATCAGCACTGTGAAGCTGACAGTCTGGTACCTGAGAAGTTCACGAAATTAGAATGGGTCAGTAGCCTGTGTAGCCTGGATACACTGGACAAGGAAATGATACATGTCCTGGGTGCGCAGGACTGTGTAAGATTTCATCCTGGCCTTCAGAATGGGATGCAACTGAAAATACATAAATTATTTATATGTAAAGTTTCCACTTAATATTTTTAGGTTCGGTAGACTATGAGTAACTGAAACTGTGGACAATAAAATTGGAAATGGGAGCGAGAGAAGACTGGGGGCCAGGGTTTGTCCAGTGGTCAAGCAAGAGACTGTCATTTTCTCATTCTTTTCATGTGTTGTTGATCTTTTTTTTTTGCTCATATAATAGGTGAAATATGAGATCTTACTGTACTTTGTATTTCTTTAGTTGAGTGAAGTATCATTTTGTTTTAATAGGTCATTTGTCTTTCTGTGAACTGCTTGTTACTTTTTGTTATTTTTAAAATATCATTTAAATTTCTTTGTCTTTTTAACTATGTTCTTGTGTCATCTGGATCATCATACAGGGTCCAAAGAGGTTTCCAAAGCTGAGATAGGGGAACTTTGACTTAGGACAAGTTTTTGGTTTAAATAGGTTTTAGGTTTAGGTTTAACCTACATCACAGAGTTAAAAAATTCAGAGTATGTCACCAAAAAGTATAAAGGAATTTGTTAAGCAGAATTTGAAAAGTACATACTCAAAGAAATAAAGAGAGAGGTGCACTTTTTCCTGGAACTGGGAGTATTTATGTTTTTTTGAACACAGTGAAAAACCTAAGGAAAAGACTCCCCTGTAATGGCACATTTTATAGGTGAAATAAACATGAGCCTAGTTTTAATTTTTTTAGATGGTTCATTTAAGCTTTCTTTAAATCCTGTCAGTCTGCTTCTTCCTCTTGAAATCTGGTCTCTGATCTTTATTCTTTCAGCTAAGCTCACTAATGGGCTTTTTATATCCATAAGAAATTTTGGGTATGCTTCTGGAAGGAGAGACGTATAAATTAACCAAAGGAATGCCAATATAGATTACCTTGGATAACTTTGTGTCCTGGAAGTTGCAATCTTCTAAAAAGTATGTTTAAAAATTTACAATTTTCCTTGTCTCCTTTCTACTGTATCTTTGTTTCTTCTATCCTGCACTCTGTGACATAGCAGTAGTTTAAGGTGACAGACAGGGGCCTGGAAATAGATGCACGTATGTATACTTTCAACATGTGCTGCAGGTTAGCCTTTTTGGACCTGTAGGGGAAGATGGATTGGCCAGCAAGTGTTATTTAACAAATTATCCACTTGGAAGAAGTAAACTGAGCACTTTAGAAGATCTTGTGAGTGAGGTTCTGTAATCCATAGCTAAGAGTAGTGGATATTTCAGTGATGAAGGGACCTTCAGAGGTCATGAAGGTAGTAAATAGTAGAGCCAGGATTTGATGCCAGGCATTACAGCTTTAAAGCATTCCTGTGGCATTTGCTCATTTCTACCCAAAGCATAGTCTTTTTTTTTTTTAATTGAATTTTTGGTACATTTTATGTACACATCATGATCACACTTAACATTGAGAATTTATAGCCATATATGACATGACTTGATTCTCATTTTTTCCCATTCTCCTACTCACACTACAACGCTCTGCCCCCTATCTGCTTTGTTTCCTTTTTTGCCATCAGTTTTTCTTCCCCCTTTGAATACCTTTTTCCCTTTGAATATTTTCCATTTTACAATGTCTGTCATACATTCTAGAACTCATTTACACTTCAGATTCTCATACCAGAGAAAAGATAAGGTATTTACACATCTGTGACCTATTTATTTCACTTAGGAGTCTGTCCTTGAGGTATGTTTGTTTGAGTATAAGTAACTCAAAATTATCATTCTTTATGTCAGAGTAATAATGCATTTTATAAAAACCCCACCTCTTCTTTATCCAGTTGATGGGCACTTGGGCTGTTTCCAAAATTTAGCTATCACAAACTGAGCTGCTATGAACATGGATGCACATATTTCTCTATGATGTGAATTTTTAAAATTCTTTCATGTACATCCCTAACAGGAGAACAGTAGGGTCAAATGGGATTCTTAAGTATGTGTAAATTTTTTTCCAGTGGGTTGACAACACATAATTTGGAGTGCACAGATCTGTTCAGATCCTGTTTCAGCTCCTCTCTGGTAGTGACCCTAGGCGATTTATGTAATCATCTTGCTAAAAATCTTTCCCATTGGGATTGTTATGTGAGGGAAGAGTGTGGGTGGCGCGCTGTGCTGAGGTGATGGGCCAGCTGGCAGTGTTTCTTCATGCCCTGCTGTCTAACCACTGTGGACCTCCCCAGCTCATCTCAGTCTTGTTTTCCTTGTCTTCACACTGTAAAGGTGCTATAGAGCCTGGACGCCGAGTGCAGCTGTTGTTCATTCCAGAGAAAAAATTATAGATGAGCTGTGAGCTCCGATTTAAGGAACTGGGATTGTGACAGCATGAAGATGAAAGGGGTATAATAGCACAGTGAGGAGAGAATCATGTGCTCATTTTAGTTTCCTTCCATGGAATCTGAATAAGCAATGTTTAGAATTTGTATAAACAGCAGAATTGCTTTTGTCATAGAAATAGCTTGAGCAAACATCTTTACATTCCTGGGATATATTGTGCTAATTATATATATGTATATGTATATGTATATATATATATATATGTGTGTGTGTGTGTGTGTGTGTGTGTATATATGAATAAATTCTTTTTTTTTAAGTCTAATGTGATATAATTTTCTCATTTATGTAAATTAGTGAGATTGACCTGAATTTTAACAATCCTGAGTATGGGAAATTTTCAGTGGTCTCTCCTCCTTCTTTGTTTAAAAAAATATATGGTGGAAAAGTTTATATAAATTGAAGTATCTGTACTTTGAAGGTTTAATAGAACTTGCATGTTAAATCTTTTGTGTTTAATCTTTAATTACTATTTTACCATATGATTTGATTATTGATCTAGTAGGTTCTTTCTCATTTCTTTAGATCAACTTTAAAAATTTATATTAAAATTATTTAATGTAGATCTTCAAATTTATGGATTTTTATACAAGATTTTTTTTGGAGATAGGGTCTCGCTTTTTTTTATTTTATTTTTTTTTTAATTTTAGGTTTTTTGAGACAGGGTCTCACTTTGTGGTTCAGGCTGGCCCTGAGCTCAGCCTCAAACTCACATCACAGCAATCCTCCTGCCTCTACCTCCCGAGTGCTGGGATTACAGGCATGAGTCACCACGCCCAGCACTGTGGTATGTGGTACTGATTGCTGCTGGGGTGAGTCTCCATGCCCAGTATGGTATGTGGTTACTGGGAATCAAACCCAGGCCCTTGCGCTTGCAAGACAAGTGCAGGAACCACTGAGCTAAATCCCCGGCCCGGGTCTGGCTTTTGTAGTTCAGGCTGGCTTGAATTTACAGCAGTCCTACTGCCTCTGCCTCCCAGTGCTGGGATTACAGACCTGAGCCACCACTCCCAGCACTGTGGTATGTGGTTCTGATTGCTGCTGGGTGTGAGCCCAGTATTGTATGTGGTTACCGGGAATCAAACCTCTTGCAAAACAGGTGCTGGAACTACTGAGCTAAATCCCCAGCCCTTATACAAGATATTCTTTTTTTTTTTTTTTTTGCTTTTTTTTTGAGACAGAGTCTCGCATTGTAGTTCAGGCTGGCCCTGAGCTCAGCCTAAAACTCACATCACAACAATCCTCCTGCCTGTGCCTCCCAAGTGCTGGGATTACAGGCGTGAGCCACCACGCCCGGCACTGTGATATGTGGCACTGATTGCTACTGGGTGTGAGTCTCTATGCCCAGTACTGTATGTGGTTACTGAGGATCGAACCCGGGTCCTTGCACTTGCAAGACAAGCGCTGGAACCACTGAGCTAAATCCCCTGCCCCATATACAAGATATTCTTAAAGCTATTGTTTTTAACCAGAGAACCAGCTTGTAGTTTTATTAAAGAGAATTTTTTGTCATTATTTATTTATCATACCATTAATCTCAATCTGTATTTTTCCCTTGCGGCTTGAATTGAAAGTTAAGTTTTCTTTATTTCCAGGACAGAGTTGATAATACAAACGTGTATCTAGTTACTAGATTGTGCTTGTCAAAAACTAGACTTGGCATAAACCAACACTGATCACTATCATTATGCACTTTATTGATTCTTTTCTTTAGAGAAATAAAATGCTATCAGTATTAAGAGTTCATTTGCTTTCAGCTATTAAAGTTTTTGGAGGGTGCTAGTTATTGAACACAGGGCCTCACATGTTCTAAACATGCTGTACTGAACTACACCCCTGGCCCTAGATTTCATTAAATACATTTAAATTTGGATATTTTTCTCTGAATAGTACTTTAGCTAAGTTGTGTAAGTTTTGATTTGTGTATGTATTACAGCTTGCTCAGAGAAATTTAAAGCCAAGAAAAGGTAGTTGCTAGAAAGTTTCTTGCTTTAGTAATACTGTCTATAGTTTTTAGTTGTATGCAGGTATTATTTTGGGTGCACTGATTCTCTCCATTATAGTTTCTCAGTTGCCCCCAAAACATTTAAAGACTACATTTTTCTTTTTTCAATAAGAAGGTGAGAAAATCTGCAAGTATGCAAAGCAGTGACCAGTGGTGCATCCTGCAGTTTCAGATGCTAATCTCTTCTGTGTTTTATGTTACATCGCCATCTAGTGGGCAGTGTGGTACAATGGAGATGTTTGATTTACATTTGCTTTATCATCTGACTGGTAATCTATCTGCAGCTATGAATTGACATTTTCCCATTTATCTAGTTTCGTATAAAGCGTTAGCCTGAAAACTGAACTTTGACAGCTCAGTGGTGTAAGAAAAATACAAGTTTTTGTTTTGAGCTTTCTATAAGAAAGCAGTATGCAAGACGGTCAGAAATGCAGATTCAGCTTTTTATCACTAGACACATTTTTGCTTGACATAGAGCAGTGTGGAAAGAGGTAGTGCAGTTTCACCTGAGTATGAAAATAATGAGGTATAGAAATACAAAACATATCAAGGCTCTATTTCCGGTTTTGTCACAGAGGTCTGTGAGAATTAAATAAACTGATGCTAAAATTAAGCCAGGTTGCTCAATACATTTTTGTGTTTTAGAGAAAGGGAGATATTCCAGGCAGCGCCTGGATGTAGTCGAGTCATGACCTGTCCAGTGTTGCATTTGTGCTGCTGCCTGAAGCATGATTGACAGGATCGAGGTGGCAGGGTGGACTTCACAAAATATTTTCTCTCATTCCGAACTTTGGTCATAAATAAAAGTAAATTAATTAGCACAAAGGTTCTTTCTCTCATTTGCTAAGACACTTATCCTTTGCAGGATTTACTTGTAGACATTTTTGACTAAAAATGCCGTAGTATATATGTCGTGGATAACCATGCATATTTTGTTTTGAAACAAAAAACATACTAATAGTTTACAGTTGCTTAGCCTAACCCAAAAAATTTAGTTTTCCTTATATCTCTGATTAAAACTTTATCCCTAATTTTTGGTGCATTCTGAAGTACTTTCCCTTATGTTAAGAAATCATCATTTGCATTGAGGATTTGAAATGAAAGGTTCAGATAGTGAGCTACCTGTGCTGTTATCATCCAGGACCCGGATTAACTCCATTTTATTTGAGTTGATCCAGTTCCAGAGTTAGAGATGTGAAAGTATTACCAAGATAAAACATTTAACTACAGCCAAATGCTAGTTACATATGCTGTTCACTTATAGGAATTTAACATGAAAATTAGTATTATTGAGACTAAAACTGCAAGCTCTGTGATTTTTATCCTACTCATAAGCTAATTACTTGGCTTGCCGTGGTTACCGAAAGACTCAAGCCTAGCCGTGTATCAGTCTGTCACCCTGTCTTCTCCCCCCACCTCAGTTGAAGCCAGAGAGCAGAGACGGGCCTTTTGTTTTACATACAGGGTACCTTTGTTGGTTCCCTGAGCCCCAGATTTTTGTGGAGCAGTCCGGTGAGAACCAGACACACCCTGTGCTCACCATGAGACTGTGTCACAGCAGTGGACTCTGCAGTTATAGAACTAGAGATTACTTGGGATAGCCAGCACTTCCACCCATTCTTCTTTCTTGAGATAGAGATTTCCTCTGGAATGTGTATAAATCTCTGAGAAAAAGAAAGAAAGATCACTGTTTCACACCCCCCCCCATGTCAACATATGGCTTACAGGAGAGATTAACACTTTGTATATCTGAGAAGGAGCCTTATCTTTTCTATTATTATTCAGTCATCCTTTAACCTGAGTCCCAGTGATCTTGCCAAGAAGGCCTGTGGCATGACAGCATACAGAAATACGGAGTTATGTGAAGTATTATTTTCTGGCTTGAGCGGGTCAGTAAGATGAGAGATGTGAGTCTGCTGTTGTATCCTTGAGTCTCATTTTCCCTACTTTATACGCGGAGCCGAGGGTGATTATAGTATTTAAAGATGAGCAAATTAAATGCTTTATCTGGAACTCCCACTAAAGAGTTGAGTAGTTTCAGTTCTGAGTAGTAGTAAGAGGTAAAAGTAGGTTGTATGAACCACATAATACTGTGTACACAGATTAGTTTTCATGTCTTCACATCAATTGCAGGCTACTAAGATAAAAAGAAACTTGTATACAGCCTCCTTAGGTATGATACAGTGAAACTGCAACCACTTTAGGATTAAAGAGCATGAATGAAAGGAGAATTCTTTTGTGCCCTTTGTAGTCTTGTTTATTAAGCTTTGATAAGTGGTTTTTATGTGAGTGGGATAGTATATTTTTATACTGGCCTGTACTGTGTATCTTCATTCTCCATGTAGAGAAAAGAATCATTTCTGAACATTTGAAGGGTTGCTGAATAAAGCTATATTTTAAAAGATCATAACCACACTAATTGTGATAGGTTTCCATAGTGATAGAACTGTGAAGTCAGTGCATGGAACATAAATTCCAAAGATAGATTTGAAAAGAATTTATAAATATGAATCTTCAAAATCCTAGATGCTATTCTTATTAGAGAAAAGACCACAGTGTGGTTAAATTGAAGGAAATGAAAATTGTTTAAATAATTGAGCACAGGTAAATTCTACAGACCAAGGTATCTCTCAGTCTTTCATAGTTTGTACTTGCAGTGCATGTGGTTCAGGTACTTCATCAAGCACATTGATGTTCAGACCTGTGTACAGGATAGCTTAAAATTTACAGTTTTATTTCACATGGATATCATAAGTACCTTCTATGTTCCAGGTACCTAGGTGAGCATCCCTGAGAAAGCGAATAGTCTTGCCTCAGGGGAACAAAGCAGTTAACCATAAGGAAAAGGTAGAAGTGTTAGGGTGCTTGTAAGCAGAGGTGAAGAATATGCAGGCAAGGAAAATAATGTAGGCAGGTACATGGGAGGGCAGAGGATGAATAGGGAGGATGATTGTGGGGATATATGTTTTGGAAGATGTTTGGATTATAGCTATAGAGGTGCTTCAGTGATCATGGAAGGTATTTAGACTTACTTTTCGGTTGTTTTAGTAGGACCTGGACAAGTATCGTGGGATTTTTGAAAAATAGTATCATGACCCATGTGTAATGGGAAGTGAAGAGAGGTCGGTCAGGCTAGAGAAGCAGCAGCAGAAAGGAGACTGAAAGTGGGGAGACATGTTTTGAGAGGCAGGAGAGATGAACCACTCAGAGGTTCCAGCTGGAACCTGGGAATATGGAAAGAGCACAAGGGAAGAAGAGGCAGAAGAGTCTAGTCTGGTTAGGTTGAGCAAGTGGGGAAATGGTTGTACTCTTTATTTACTCTGGGCATTCAGGAGGAAGAAGAGAATATGTAAGAGAGGAAGGATGAATTCCATTTTGAAGTTGAGACTATATTTCAGTGAAACAATGTTTGTTTATTCACTCATCAAATAGTGATTTCCCCCTAAGTTTTGGATACACTTTAGAATGCTGGAGTTAGATTCTCCTCTTAACATTTGTTTTTCCTAAAGATCTGTCAGATTTGTATTATTAATATTTTTGTCCTGGCTTATGATCATGCTTTTTAGTTTGATGTAGTCCCTATCATCAATCCCTTCTTTTTATTTTTTCATGTCTTAGCTAAGAAGTTCTTTGCTGTCTTTCAGGCATGAAGATACTTTCTTATGCCTCCTTTGCTGTTATTGTTGATTTTCATACTTACATGTTTAATCCACCTGATTCTCTTGGAGTTGATAAGAATATTTTTCCCTAATTATGTTACAATATAGACTGAGTAGTACTTCCTTTTGCCAGTAATTGTTAAGTTTTCAATATTCATACATCAGTATCGATATATATTTTTCACTCTTTGGCTAGCCTCTTTTCCATGGGTTTTTGGTTAGTCTCTGTACAAGTACTGCCCTATCCTGAGATACTGTGTATCAAACACCTCAAAACTTAATGACTTACAACATTATTTTATGACTTCTGAGTTGACTCAGATGGGCAATTTGCTGATGTTACCCTGGGTTCCCTCATCCATTGCTGTCAGATTGGGTGGCAGTTTGGCTGCAACAGTGTTATGTATGTCTGTGATCTCCTCAGCAACCTCTTTTCAGGGCATCATCCCGCTAAGCCTTTCCACGTGACCTCTCCCACAGTGGCGGTATAGACCTTCCATGTGGTAGCGTAAGACTTCAAGAGCAAAAACCAGGAGCCATTAGACCTTTTACTGGTTGATTCTAGAAGCACCAGAGCTTTGCTTTCTAGTGTTAGTACTTTCACCAGTGATTCTGGAGCATGAATTAAAAAGATAAGGGCGCATATCCTATCTGCTGATGGGAGGAATAGTGTGTGCATACAGAGAGATACTGAATTATAGGCTTCATCGTGAGCCTCATTAGCTGGCAGGGCATGTCTCCTGCTTTCAGAGAGATCCTGGTTAATTCTGGCCCATTGCCTTTCATATACATTTTAGGTCCCCCTTGATAATCCTTTGGGAAGAAACAAATGTTGAAATTTTAATCGGAATTGCATTTAATGCATGTGTTGATTGAAGTATAATTATTGCATTTAAAAAACTTTTCATATTAATTTGCATTTATTTATATTTTCCTTTATATCTTTCATATTTGGTAATTTCCTATGATGCTCTACATACCTTTTTAGATTTTTAAGTTCTTGGTATTTATTGTATTTTCAAAATTAGATTCTGCTGGTTATAGGAATGTGAGTTTTTCACCTTTAAATTACTTTTAAGATTCTTTGTTGAATTATAATTCATGTACAGTCAGCTTCATTCACTTGAGGGTATCATTTACTAGCTCTTAGTTTATTGACAATACCCATCAGCAAACTACAATCTGAGAACATTTTGTAACCCTAAGAAGAAATCCTGTACCATTGGTGGTGGCATTCTCTTCCTGACTCTATCCTTTCTTCCCCCAGTTCTGAGTCACCTCTAAAATACTTCATTTTCTGTGTATTTGCCTACTCTGGGCATTTCATATAAATAGAATCATACAGTGCAGTATGTTATCTTTGATGAGTAATTTATTTCACTTAGCATAATGTTTTCAGAGTTCATACAACTTACAGCTTATGTTAATACTTCATTATTATTTATCATTGAATAATGTTTCTTTGTATGGATATATAGCACATTTTTATACATTTAAGTTTGTATTTTAAATTTAACATTTCTCAAAGCCTTCTTTTGGCCTTCTTGGAAGGTGGACTTGATGGTGATGAATTTTCTTTTGAAGACGGGGCACACCAGTCAGTGTTAAGTGTATAACTCAGTGACACTAAGGATATTAACATCACTGTGCAGCTGTTAACGCTAATCATCTCCAGAACATTTCCTTCAGTCCAGTGGAATGCAAGGGTGATTCAAAATACTGTGTGAAAACCAACTCGTATAATACCTCTAGTTTACAAAATGGAGAGAAAATTCCTTACCTGATTATTTTAGTTGATGCAGAAAAGCATTTGACAAAATACAACACTTTTTCAAGATTAAAACGTAGAACAAACTATGAATAGAAGGTAATTTCCTCAGTAGTGTAAAAAATATATATGAAAATCCATAGTTAACATATATTCAATAACATAAAGTGTTGTCCCTGATGATAGGAATGAATAAGCATGCCCACTTTTACCACTTCTGTTCAGCATAGTATTAGACAAATTAGGTGGAGTATTTAAGCAAGAAAAAGACATTAAAAAGCATTACAGTTGTGATGAAAGGAGCGTGATGTTCTCTCTTCATAAATAATAAGATCATGTATGTAGAAATCCTAAAGATTCCACTAAATAGCTGTCAGAACTAATAAAAAATTCACCAAAATTGGTGATTGAATATCAGTTACATTCTATATACTAACAATAATATGAAAAGGAGATTAGAAAAAACAGTTCTATTTACAACAGCATTAAAAAATGCATAAGAATTAACCAAGGGCACATTTTATGAGTTTGTTTACTATAGATACTTACTGCCTAGGATCCATTTTTAGGCCCCAGTTGTGAACCCCCTGTGTACCGTCGCCATTGGCCTCATTAAAACTTCCCCTCCCCATGTGGGTGAGTACAGCTGGGACTTGTTCCTCATCTCACTGACTACAGAGCATGCATGTCATGCCACTACTAACTACAGCAAAACTTGAAGGTCAACACTAGCATTAACAAGTAGGTTCTACCTTTTAAATATGTTTTGCTTAAATTAGTCAATCCACAATCCCTTGGGAAAGCCTTAGGGAGGGGTAATGCTCATGAATTTTAATACATGTGTAGTGCCAGAGGTCCGCTCTTTCACATATATGTTTCATCTGCATGTTAAGTGCCATTTTCTGGCACCCCTCACCTTTCTGGGATCTTGACTTCACACACTTGAACCTAATCTGTCTAGTCACGGTTCTCCTAGACAGTGGCTGTTGTGTCTCTTGTCTCATGTCTGCTTTCAAAAAAGAGATCAGAGGGGCCAGGGATTTAGCTCAGTGGTTCTGGCGCCTGTCTTACAAGCACAGGGACCCAGGTTCAATCCCTGGTAACCACATACAATACTGGTCCTGGAGACTCAGCATCAGCCAGTACCACATACCACAGTGCTGGGTGTGGTGGCTCACGCCTGTCATCCCAGCACTCGGGAGGCAGAGGCAGGAGGACTGCTGTGATGTGAGTTTGAGGCTGAGCTCAGGGCCAGCCTCAACTACAAAGCAAGACCCTGTCTCAAAAAACCTAAAAAAAAAAAGAGAGATCAGAAAAATCAATAAGAATGAAAATCACAGAAAAGCCAAAGACTGTACACTAGAAACTAAAATATGTTACTGAGATACTTTAAAAGAGGAATTAAATATAAATATATCTCAAGTTGGTGGATTAGAAGTTTCAATAATGTGAGGATCTTAGTACTTCCCAAGTCAACCTGCAAGTTCAGTGAAAACCTTTTCAAAACCCCAATTACATTTGAGGGGGAGCATAAATAGAGAACTCATCCTGAAATACATATGACTTCTTAAGCAATAATGAGTATCCATAACAGTCTTTTAAAACAAAACACAGTTGTTTTCAGAAAACAGTAATAGTCAAAACAGTGTTGCCCTGGCATAAATCTGGACAAAGGGATAAAATACAGGTGCCCAAGACAAAACTTCACATATGTGGTCAGTAGAATTTTAGTGAGATGGCTGTGACCATTCCATGGAAGAATACAGTGCTTCTAACAAATATTGCTGGGAAAGCAATTTATCCATACATAGAAAAGAAGACAGTTTGACTCATATCATTTATAAAAGTTTACCCAAAATGGACCTAAGACCAAAAACTACAAAAGTTAGAAGAGAACATACTGCCAAATCCTTAGAACATCGCTTTTTGGCAGTAATTTCTTAGATTTGACACCAGAAACAAAGGTAACAAAAGAAAAACTAAATCAAATTACAACTTTTTAAATTAAACTCTGTTTTATATAATATTAGTGTAGCTATCATAGTCTCTTTGGTTATTATTTATGTACAATATTTTTCCATCCTTTCATTTTCAAGCTGTTTGTATTTTTGGATCTAAACTGAATCTCTCGAGTCCCTCTTTGACTTTTGATGATTTGATTATAAAGTATTGTGGTATGGGTCTCTGGGTTCACCCTACTTACAATTCATTGAGGGTTTTGGACATGTAGATTTATATATTTCATCAAATTTAGAATGACTTCAGACATTGTTTCTCATATAATTTGTCACTTTCTTCTTGGATTTGTATAAAACATGAGTTGGTCCACTTCATGGTGTCTCACAAGTTTTGTAGACATTGTTTAATTAAGAAAGAATAGTTTCTGTTCTTCAGTTGTTTAATTTCACTGTCATATCTTCAAGTTGGCTTATTCTTTCTTCTACCCAATTCTGTGTTGGGTCATTTGGACAATTTGCCTTACTTTCAGCCCTAGAATTCATTTGGTTCCTTGGTATACTTTCTCTATATTGATATTCTCATTCTGTGTTCATTATTTTTTCTGATTTCATCAGTTTTTTAGCCTATTATTTCCTTGAGCTTTTTGTGTTTTCAATATGGTTCACTAAAAGTCCTGTTAAGTAAGGAACAGTATCTGACTTCTTTTTTTTTTTTTTTAGGTTATTTGAGACAGGGTCTCGCTTTGGAGTTTAGGCTGGCCCTTAGCTCAGCCTCAAACTCATCACAGCAATCCTCCTGCCTCTGCCTCCCGAGTGCTGGGATTACAGGCGTGAGCCACCACGCCCGGCACTGTGGTATGTGGTACTGGTTGCTGCTGGGCGTGAGTCTCCACACCCAGTATAGGTATGTGGTTACCGGGGATCGAACCAGGTCCTTGCGCTTGCAAGACAGGCGCTGGAACCATTGAGCTAAATCCCCGGCCCCTGACTTCTTTTTTTTGCCTGTGAGTGGCTCACATTTCCTTGTTAACTGGGATAGCTTCTGACATTTTTGTGGATTACTAGACAATTGAATATTATAATGTAGTAACTTAGGTAATCATATTCTCTTTACAGTATTTACTGTTTTTGATTGTCAAACTGCATTTAGTTTTTGCATGCTCATTCTATGAAGACTATCTTCCTTATCACTTAAACTCGTGAAAGTCTTTTTCTTTTGTATTCAGGTAGTGTTTTGTCAGCTGTTTTATTTTATTTTTTATTTTATTTTTTTTTCTTTTGAGACAGGGTCTCGCTTTGTGGTTCAGGCTGGCCCTGAGCTTAGCCTCCAACTCACATCACAGCAATCCTCCTGCCTCTGCCTCCTGAGTGCTGGGATTACAGGCATGAGCCACCACGCCCAGCACTGTGGTATGTGGTACTGATTGCTGCTGGGCGTGAGTCTCCACGCCCAGTATTGTATGTGGTTACTGGGGATCGAACCTTGTGCTTGCAAGACAGGCGCCGGAACCACTGCCTGGCCTGTCAGCTGTTTTCTTGAAGCAAATGAGTGGCTTCTGGCATCTTTGGGTGTTTCCTGTGCACAGAGATACTCCTTCATCTCTCAGCCTTGCTGTTTGCTAGTTTAGCCTTACCTTCCTGTTGCACTCAGCCTTGAAGGACTAGGGAACCTCTCAGCTCCTGAGTGAGCATGCATCCTGGTCATCAGCTTGGCTTTTAAAATACCTCAGTATATGCTGATACTTTCATATATCCTAATTGCCTAGAGAGCCTTTCTCCTCTGCTCTTTCTCCCAGGCTTTAGATTGTCTATTTTGTGTCTGAGTTGCAATTTTTTGCTCAAGGTGGCTACTGGATTTTTGTTTGCCTTACTGTGGTTGGGGCTTTTTATGTTAATCAGAAATGAAGTCCTTATATGAGTTGTTCAGGGAGCCCTTAGACAGATAGGAGACATAAGCAAATGGTTTGTGAATAAGAAGTCTCTGCTTCTTCTCCGCCATGGGCTGGGGTTCCACACCTACCAAGAGGCTGCCTCAAGCTGTTACTGAGATAAGGCTTGGCTGTGGCTGGGCGTGCAGTGTTCAGGTCTGTAGATGCCATTCGGTCTTCTTTTTATATTAGGACTTTTCTCTTCCTGTTTTGTTCTATCTTCTTGCTGCTTTTTGGACTTGTACTCTTTCCTCACCCCTTCTTCCCCAGTTCTGCCTAGGAAGATCGATTTTATTTCTAGTCTTCATTTCCTGTGTATTTTTTTTTTAAATTTAGAAATACTACCTCCCTCTTTCTGGTTTGGAAGTTATGTATTTTTTTTTCCTATTCTTTAAATGACTACAATTATAATTTTAACTTGAATAGCTAACTTACTATCTAATGTTTATCACTGTTTACTCCCTCCATCATGTAGTCTCCTGAAACAGTTTAGCTATGATTATTCCTTTTTTCCAGGTTAATGTTGTCAAGATGATAGTTTCATCATTTTCTCTACTATAAATAATCACAATTGTGTTCATACTGTTAAATTTTTTAGATCATCTGCTGAATTCTTAGCTCAATATTTCTGCTTTAAATCTTAGTTTATGCTCCTGCGGTCCTTTTTCTGCTTCTTGAGTACATATTTTAGAACTACTTTTAGTGAAATTTTGTTAGTGGGAACTCTCAGGTTTTCTTTGTCAGAAAAAATGGTTCTTTTCTGTGGTTCTTATTTTTTGGCAGTAGTTTAGTTATAAACAAAGTCTCGGTCAGTTTTTTTCAGAACTTGAAGATATTCTTACCCTGTTCCATCTGTTACTGTTGAGAAGTTAAGTGTATTATATTTACCTAGATATTTAAATTTCTGAAACTATTTGTTACTTGCTGCAGTTGGGAGTTTTGTCTGGTACCATTTCTCTTTAGCTTGAAGAATTTTTTTTTTAGCTTTTCCAGAGTTGGTCTAGTAGAGACAGAATCTCTTTTTTTGTCATTTGTGAATGTCTGTATTGCTTAAATTTCTGAAGGTTATTTTTGTGAGACATATTGACAGCTTTTCTTTGAGAACTTATAAAATATTTTCTTTTGTCTTGATTCCTGTCATGTTTCTGATTGAATTTAGTTGTCATTTCAACTGTTTTGTAATGTGTGTTTCTGCTTTAAAGACTGAAAACTTTTTTATTGTTGTTTCAAAGTATAATTTTCATCTCCTTGTTACTACTTTCTTTTTCCTGTTTTGGGATTTCCTGAGTTTTTTTAATTTTAGGTTTATTTCTTGTGAATTTTGAACAGTTCTCATCTCGCATCATATCAGATATATTTTTTCACATTCTTGTGACTTTATTCTGTGAAAACAATATATTTTCTTGTTTGACTTTTTGTAGTAAACTTTTCAACTATAAACCTTGAATACATGAAGGATGTTCCAAGAACAAGCATAAGAGGATTGATAAAACTCAAACTGACTCAATGTGTTCTCACAATATAAGCTGGTATAAAAATAAGTAAAATTCTCTTATTACAATAACAACAATAATGGGTACATATAATGGCTTTTGAAGAATATTATACATTCTAATTGCAGTTCCAAAAGAAAATAGTTCATCTTAAAAGTCTTTATTTAGAAGTCAGTGCTCTGTCTGGTTTTCTGTAGTGTTATTGCTGATTTCGGCTTTAATATGTAAATCATTTCTAGTGATTAGCACAAATCGTACTGACATTGAGAAAGAAATAAATTCTTGCCTTTATTTTGGAATAACACAAAAAGACTCCCCAAATTCACATGCAGAGACTCAGAGGTGCATAACAACCTGAGTTTTCATCAGATACTTCTGCCCCCTTGTCCCTTGTGGCACTCCAGTTATGGCTGTGGTTGTCTGTCTTGACAGTCTCAGAGAATGGAACTGTGCTGTTGTTTTTGTTAATTCTTTTTTTTTTTCTTTGTGTTTTACTTTTAATGATGTCTGCTTACCCTCTTTCCAGGTTTACCTTACCTTGATTGGTGCTATTGTCTGATACAGTAATTTTCATTCCTTTGAAAAAAATTGTTTCTATTACTGGAAATTGATCCCAGGGCGTTTGCACTGAGTTACATCCCTGGTCTTTTTAAATTTCCATTTTGAGACAGGGGTCTTGCTGAGTTGCTCAAACTAAGCTTGAATTTGTGATCCTCTTGCCTCAGCCTCCTAGAGGCTAGGGCTCTAGGGCTAGGGCTTTTGCCTAGGGCTAGGCAAAATTTTTGAAATTTTTGTTTGTTTGTTTCAATTTCTGGAATTTTTATATGTTATTTTGACTAACCTAACTCACATATGTAGAATTTTACAGTATATCTTCTGTGACTTGTTTTTTAAACATTAGTATAATGTCCTTCCTAATCCATATTATAGCCTATGCTATAGTTTTCAGCCTAAGGCTGAATAATACTGTATTTCATAATTACGTACATACCGCCTTTTGCATATTCACTTGTTGAGGTCACCTTGGTAACGTCTATATTTTAGCTGTTGTGAATAATGCTGCTGTGAATACAGGTTTATCAGGACCTCTTTGTGACTCTGATTTCAGTTTTATGTGTACTTACATAGGCATGGAATTGCTGAATCATGTGATAAAGTCCAGTTTTAATCTTTTGAGGTCTACCATGCCATATTCCAAGGTGACTAAACTATTTTATAAAATTGCTACCAGTAGTGCACAAGTGTTCCAATGTCTCTAAATCCACATGAGCACTTTTTGTATTTGTTTTGTTTTTTAGAGGATAGCTGTCCTCCCGGATATGAGGAACTATCGCTTTTCCTTGATGATTAGTGATACTGAAAATCTTTTCTTTGCTTATTTACTATTTGCATATTTTCTTTGGAGAAATGCCTGTTCAAGTTCTTTGTCCATTTTGAGAGTTTGATTTTTTTGTTGTTGAGTTACAGGAATTCTGTAGGTATCATAGGTAACAATCCCCAGAATGACTTGCAAATATTTTCTCCTGTTCTCTGGGCTGTGTTTTCTTTCTCTGTAGATATGTTTTTGATGCAAAAATTTAAAGGTTTTTATGAAATCCTATTTTTGTTTTATCTTTTATTGCCCGTACATTTTGTATTTTATCGAAGAAATTATTATCCAATGTTATGAAGCTCTTGCTTTATGTTTTCTGCTAGGATTTTTGAACTTTTAGGTCTTATATCTCTGACCCACTTTGAATGAACTTTTTTATATGTAGTGTTTAGAAAGATTCCAGCATTATCCTTTCTCATGTGGATATTGAATTTTCCCGGAACCATTTGTGGGAAACACTGTCCTTCCTCCGTAGAGTGGTCTTAGCATCCTGTTAAAATTATTTGCCTGTCCTGAAAGGGTTTGTTTACTTCCAGGCTCTCCATTCTGTCCCACTGAAGAGAGGAAGGATGAATCATTTTTGTTCTTTAGATTGTTTTGGCCATTGGGGTTCCTTGAGATCACATTTGGATTGATTTTTATGTTTCTGCCAAAATGTTAGGATGTTGATATTGAATCTATAGATTAGTTTGGGAAGAATATTGACATCTTAATACTGTTAAGTATTTCAATCCATGAACATAGACATCTCTCCATTTACTTCATCTTTCTTGTTTCAGTAGTGTTTTATACTTATACCAGCTTTACTTGAATAATGTATGAAATCCTTTTCCTTTAATAACCCCATGCTTTCCCTTTTTGACTGTTGATGCCATACATAATTATGGGTTTAAACCTTTTTGCCTCCAAACAAGAAAAGATTATCCATCCTTCTTCCTTTTCTCCCTTATTTTTTCACTGGAGATCAAACCCACAGAGCTATTTTTCCTGCTCTCTTAATTAAGTGATTCAGAGACAGCGTCTTGCTAAGTTTCCCAGGCAGGATTGAACTTGGAGAGTGTTCTGTCTGAGCTTCCCAAAGTGCTGAGGTTACACTTTGGATGTGCTTTGGGTGTGCTGCTACACTGTGCCTGGGGAACTAATAATTCTTTTAGATGCAATAGTGTCTTAAATTATATGGAAAACAAAAGATTTAATTATAAATCAGTTATTGTAATGCTAACTTTTAGACTGAATTTTTGAAATATCAATCCCTTAAATCCTACAGATAACAGAAAATATTGTACAATGGTCATTAGAATAAAAGCAGCTGTTTGACTTCCTGAGTCATGAGGATTTCTTGTAGGGTGGATCTAGTGCACACCTTCAGCTTTTCTTCTCATGGGTACACTGAAATTTGGGCCACTATTTATCATCCTTATTTTTTAAAAATTCAGTTAGTTTGTTGGCACATGTTAGGTGTACATTATCATTACATTCATCATTGGGATTTTGTTCCTGTACATTATATTTTTTAGTTCTTGTTCATTCCCCACTCCTCTTTCTTACCCTCTACCCCTCAACCTCTCCCTATTTACAAAAGCTTTGTTTCTCATTTTTCTTTCCTCGTTTTTTTCTTTCTTTTCTTTCCTATCTTCCACTCCCTTCCCTAAATCCCTCCTCCTTTGAACCTTTTCTTTCTCCTTCATTTTTAAAGGGTTGTTTTGAAAGTTGTAGGATTCTTGGTTGGCAATTCAACACACTGACTCCTACCTTCAGCCTTTAGCATGTCAATGGGAAGCTGTTGTGAAAAATTGAGGATGATCTTTTTACACTGAATTGCTTCTGTCCTGCTGTGTTCTGCTGGTGTGTGTGTGTGTGTGTGTGTGTGTGTGTGTGTGTGTGTGTGTGTGTGTGTGTGATTTAGAAATTTGGTGGCTATGTGTCATCTGTATCTCTTTGAAGTCATATCTTACTTGGAGCTTATTATGTAACTTGGATTATTGTATCAAGTTTTGGAGGTTTGGGACTGTTTTATCTTCAGGTCCTTGTGCCCCATTTACTGTCTGCTGCTTTGGAACTCTCACGTTTGTTGTATGATTGACAATATCCTGTGGGTGCATGGGGCTCTTTTACTTTTCTCTAGAACTTTTACTTTCCATTCTTCAGTCCTTATTTTTCACTGCTGTTTTCAAGTTCACTGAATCTTTTCCTGCTTGGGAAAACCTGCAGTTAGACCCTGTTAGTGGATTTTTCTTTTATGTTACTACACTTTGAAGCTATAAAATGTTCTTGTTTCTTCATAGATTTTTATCTCTTTTTTGATAATTTTGTTGATAGCAGTGTTTTCTTGACTTCATCCATCTTCCTTTAGTTCTTTGAGCAATATGAAGACTGTTGTCTGTCTAGTATATCTGCCCTCAGATCTCTCTTAGAAAGCTTCTCTTGATTCATTTATTTCCTATGAATGAGTCTTTCCAGTTTTTAAAATAAGCTTTGTGATTTATTATTACTGTTTGATAAATGAACATTTTAATCTAATAATGTTATTGTAGAAGCTAGATTGCCCTCCTCCAGGGTTTACTTCTTTTTATTTACTGTTTCTGTTTATTTTTCATGTTTTGGCAGTACTGGGTATGGCACTCCTTATCCAATCTAGGAAAACATTCTACCAGTGAACTATATCCCCAGTCCTTCTCATTTTTTTATTAAGAAATTTAAAATATCACTTCCAGTCCAGCCTTAAACTTGCAACCTTCCTTCATGCCTCAGCCTCTGGAGTATCTGGGATTATAGGCCTGGGCCACACCCCTCCCCAGTTTTATAGGTGATATCTGTACCAGAGATAAGCCCAAGGTGTAAATCTGTCTTGCAGGTCATTTCTGAGCCTGTACCTTTCCCTAGGCATGTGCTTCACTTTCTGATATACCATGGGTGTGTGTTTGCTTTTTGTGTATCCATCTATTCTTTCATATCTGCCTTCCATAAGGGGAAAGAGAAAAATGAAAGAGTTGGGAGGGGAAATGTCTTTTGCCTGTTAATCATTGGAGGTCACTTCAGCCAGAGCAGATGGACTTGGGACAATGGGGAGAGGTGCAGTAAAAATAACCTCCACCCGCCCCTGTGATCAGAAGCTGTAGTGATCAGTGATTGTAGCATTGTCTCCTGGTAGAGGGCAGGGTCCTTTAAGGACCTTGGTTCGGCTCCTGGTCCAGTTCCTGGTTTGGCTCCTGTAAGGTGTGTGTAGGCTGCTTCAGGAACACAGGCACAGCTGCTGCACAGAGCTGGGTGTGGGCGATGGGGGGCTGCTCTTGTCTGAGAAGCTCACAGTGGTGAGGATCAGCCACAGCACTCCTGTCCAAGCCTTTAATAGATACCACGGCTCCAAAATAGTTACAGCAGACAGCTTCTGCCACTGCATTGCTGTCCAGGTGAGGAGACAGATTCTTATGCTTCCACTCTGCCTTCTTTCCAGAACCTTCTCCTTCCCACGTGCTCTTGCACATTGTTTACCTGTTCAACTAAATTTCATAATCTGTCAGAATCTACATTCTCTTAGTATTTTTATATATGGTTCATTTCTAGGTATATTTTATTTTGCTCTATACTGTCATGATTCAGGTCATATTCCTTGCACATTTTGTGAATTTTTGTACAAATCTGTTATATTAAAGATAGTTAAAGCTGAAATAAATGATATTTATCTCCTGGAAATGGCTCACCCCTTTTCCTAGTCTTCTTACTAACAAGTTCTTGATCTGGCATCTCTGCCAATCATACAGGCTGTGCCCTCAGGCCTTCCACATGAATCTCTGTACTATCGCTGTGAAGGATCACAAGTTTCCTTGGGTTTTCTCTTGGCTTTTCTGTGGCTCTCCTGTCTTCTGCGGTTGCAATCCTGAGCAACTGAAGGGTGATGTCCTGTTCCTCTGTCCCGGTCCCAGTCTGTGGAGGTGAGCTCTGCTGGGCTCAGGGCATCCTGCTATTCAGAGGCTGCTCTCCCTACTCTGTTCCCCCCTAGTGCTGATGTACTAACCCTAGCAGTACCCTCAGCGAATCCCATAGAATTCAGGTGATGGACCTAGCTACCAGCATAGCTTCTAATATTACTTTGCCATTATAGTCTTCAAGAAGGCAAAGTCTAGTTGGTTTCCTTCCTCTTGTCTCAGGCAGATGCTCCTCCTCTGATATCTCTGCCTATATCACAGCTCAGGAAAATCTTGTCACTTTCTAAAACTTTCTTTTTACTCTTCATTATTTGATTTTTGAGTTCTAACTTTTTAATAACTGCAGTTTATCATAGTTACTATGAAAATTATTATTATCCTGTAAACAACTTGTACTTAATATCTGAAAGCTTAAAAAAATAAGTTCCACTGACATTGTACCCCTAACTACATAATGTATCTTCATCACTTTTTTTTTTCTTTTGGCATTCACTATAGTGATACATTATATTTACAGTATTGTTTACTGAATACCAGACACCTTGGTCAGCATTTTCTATGTCCCATCATATTCAGTTTCTGTAAATTGATAGCAGGTACAGTTGTATCATTCCCATGTTTTCATTTGAGAAACTCAGTGGGTTGGTTGGTCAGTATTACATGGCCAGTTATTATTAATTCTGATCTCGGGGTTGCCCCTCTTTGGAACAGACTTTGCAAGTTTGAATTAAAAGATGGGACAAGTATATAATATAAGTAAATAAAGTAAGTGGGGTGTAAACAATCTAAGTGGCATGATAAATGAGACAGTTAACACTCAGCCAAGCACTGGCACAAAAGGAAGAATGACCCATCCTGCTGGGGAGGATATGCCTCATTTAAAGGTGATGATCACACAGTCCAAATATGGGAAACTGAAATGAATATACACATCTCAGAAGAAGACCTATGAATGGCCAATAAATATGTGAAACAATGTTCAGCACCTCCAGACCTTAGAGAACTGCAAAGGCAAACAGTACTGAGAATCCACCTTATCCCAATAACAATGACCATCACCAAAAAATCAAATAATAACAACTGCCGCGGAGACTGTGGGGAAAAGCATCCTTCTACATTGTTAAGTGAGTGTATAAATTAATACAACCACTATGAAAATCAGTGTGGAGATTCCTCAAAAAACTAACAATAGAAATTGAATTTGACTTAGCTATTCTTCTAATTATCTTCCCCAAAGAGTTAAATACATCATAGTTCAGTGATAGATGCATAGCCATGTTCACAGCAGCACAGTGATAATACCCAGATCTTGAAAGCAGCCTGTGTCCATCAGCAGATGAATGGATGAGGAAAATGTATTTATTCACAATGGCATACTGCTTTCCCATAAAGAAGGATAAACTTGTGTCATTTCTAGGAAAATTCATGCACCTTTAGACAATCAGTCAGACTCACAAAGCTCAAAAATTGTAGTTTCTCTTATATCAGAAACCCAAACTATAAACAGAGAGTAAAACAGGAGATAATAGGAAGTGTAGAGATAGATCTTTTTAAAAGGAAAGGAGACCAGGAAATGGAGGGAGGACTAAGGAGAGAAAGGGAAAGAGAAGTAAAAAGAATTAACATATGATATGTACATGTAACAATGGGGAATATAATCATTATGTGTTGTAAACATATACCAACAAAAATAACAAAAATTTTAAAAGGTGATGAGAGGCTGGGGATTTTGCTCAGTGGCATAGCATCTGCCTAGTAAGCATGTGGTTCTGAGTTTGAATCATGCTACAAAAAAGAAAAAATAAAAGAAGGTTAATGTTCGCTTATCAACTATTGTGGCCCGTGTTAGAATGTGGGCCAGGTATTCCAAATTTCTTAATTTTTCAATGGAATTCAAAAGCTTGATTTTCATGTGAGGCCTCTGAACTTTCACACCTTGGCAGCTCATTTAAATACAAATTGAATAAAAGCCAGAGAACAAGCCCACATGGTGAGTGTGCCTCACCTGTGCCCTGGAAGCCGGTGCGGTGTGTGGTGGAGTCGGAGCGCCTTTGAGCTCTGAAGGCACGTTGTCCTTCAGCGCCTGCTCATGACGTGTGCACTAAGTCATTCAGTGCAGGCCTGCTCCTGAGTGTTTCACTCACTGCTCTAACACAGTTGCACAAAGTTAGATGTGAGGTACAAAGAATTCCTACAACTGTGATGTTGATTAAAGTCCTGAATGCTTCAGTTTTCTGCTTCATATTATAAAATTCTAAAGAAGTGTGTCTTAACTTGAGTTGATGTGAGGATCCAAGTGTTTGAATTATTCCTGTTCCTTATCGTGTCTTTATGTCCCTGTGTTTTCCTTTTCTTCTGTGACATAGCTTTCACTTTCTGAAGAACAGAACGAAGTAATGAAAAATGGCTGTGAATCTAAAGAGCTGGTCTACCTCGTGCAGATTGCCTGTCAGGTAATTGTATGTGTGTGTCCTGCACTTCATATAGAGTTAGTAGGAATTGTTTCGAATGATTATTAAATTTCTCACTAAATGTGCTCCTCACATTGCCTAAAGGAGTATAAGATAGTTACTTATATTGATGTGAAGTTAGACTATGAAGACTATTGTTCAAAAAAAAAAAAAAAAGCTGTTTGTGTGACACATGAAGATGATTTCAGCACTGTGGGAGGCTGAGGCAGGAGGATGGCAAGTTTGAGCCAGGGCTTTTACTGCCTTGGACCAAAAATTTCAAAGACAGCCAAAATAAAACTCTTCTATAAGTTTTTAGTGTTGCATTTTTTTGTCCCAATTACTTAGCAAGACCTTATTTTAAAAAACAGGGTAGTGCTGGAGGGATGTAGCTCAGTGTGATATGAGTGCCCAGTACCACAAAAGCAAAAGAGCAAAAACAGGGGTGACTATGGTGACCAGGATGTCTGATTCCTCCTCTCAGTCATGTTGACATTTCCACACATACTCGAGTGAACTATTATAGAATCAATTTTATATAAATTTATTATGTATCCATAAGTGAAAATACTTCCTACACAGGTTAAAAAGAGATGCATTTATTGGTCACTAGGTGACCCTGATCATGTGTCATAATTGGAGAGTGGAGCAGCTGTCTCTGACTTTACTGAGCTGTAACAAGAGGGTGCTCTGTGGTTTTGAAGCGAGCTGTTTCCTATCTTGGGTTAGAACTGTGTACCTCCCTCCCATACCAGGTATGGAACCCAGGCCCTTTCCATGTGCTACATCATCATCCCTTTTTTCTTTTGTATTTTGAGAAAGGGCTTTACTAAGGTACTAAGTTGCCCAGGTTAGGCTTCGACTTAGACTCTCCTGCCTTGCCTCCGAGAGTGCAAGCTAAATTCAACTTCTAATCTCATGTTCTGATACCTAAAAATAAAATCACTTTGTTCCAGAAGACTTTCCCTAAAATCACCAAAATCAAGAATTTAAGTACTTCCCATATGATATAAGCATCAGAGTTTTCAATACTGTTAACTTCCAAAAGTTTATTGATGTTTTGACAAAAAAATACAAATGCCCAGACTGTCTCTGAAAGAAAGCTATAAGTGTCTGCCATCATGCCTGGCCAGATTAGAAGTTTTTGGGGCAGTTACTCTGACATGTAATGAGATTTATTTTACATGCAATGAGCTTTAGTGAGTTTGACATAACAAAGTAGACAAAGCTTTCTTCTATATGAAGTTTTTAGCTTCCTTGATGATCTGTGTAGCTTAAAGAAGGAAACGGAATCCTCAAATTGTTTCAGTAGAATATATGTGGCTAAGATTGGGTGAATGACAGGACCTGAGGGAAGTGGAGGACAGAAACAAAAAAGATAGGAGGACCTGCCTCACAGAGTGGCAAGAACAGTGTATCGTCCATTCCTGACCAGAGGGATGGTTCTGTGAAGAGAAGGTGCACATCAGTGGTTCTTAGTTACTTTCTCATTGCTAGGACAAAATGCCTGACACCCAAAGCTTACAGAAGAGGTTTATCTTGGCTCACGTTCTTGGAAGTCTTAGTGCTTTCCTAGTTGGCTCCAAGGCTGAAAGATGTGGTAGAAGGGCCTGACCAGAGGGAAGCTGCTCATCTCATGATGGGCAGGAAGCAGAGAGAGAAGAGTGGAGCCAGAGAGGAGAAAACCTTTGTAGTTCATGCCTCCAGTGATGGCCTAAGCAGACCCTCCCTCCCTTACTGTGAGCCACTTACCACACCCCATAGTCCAGTTGTCTCCCACACCCCAAGCGCATGAGGCTCTGGGAGACACTCAGTTAGAAAGCATAATAAAGTGAGTTGCTTTTTATGTGAAAATATCATACCCTTTGCTGATAACCTGTTAAAAACAGGTACATAGAAATCTTATCTTTGTCCAGAATACGTGAATTTATTAATACCATTACAATCTAAGTATGTGAGTGACTTAAAAATACAGTAAATGTTTAAACTATAAATACTTGTTACAGTTAAAAGACATTGCCATTAATCCCTTTCAGAATACATCTACTTGCTTGCTTATCATATCATTTCTGCCACTTTTTGAAGCAATGCTTGAAGTCCTTCTTCATGAATGTCTTCAGTTACACTGCCTCAACATCTCGAATCCATTCAAAATGTTGACCTTTCATGGTCATCTTGTCCTTGAGGCAGAGCTAGCAGTCATACTGTTTCAGATCTAGTGAATAAAATTGAAGAGGACACATGCGTAGTATTTTTACAAGCCTGCCTTTGTTTTGGACGGGACCTGAGTAGAAGTATTCACCAAATTTGGACCACACTTCATAAAGACAGACATGAAAGAAGATTTCCAGGACTGCTACAGAAAGTTGCAAGAACAATGGAATAAGAATGTTTAGAGCAATGGGGAGTATTTTAAAGGGATTAATGTCATTGTATCTGTTATTATAATTTTAAAATTTAAACATGCCACATTTTTTATCAGCTTCCATATTTTAGCATTTCTCTCAATTTTCATATGCTCTGAAAGTAGGAATATTTTTTTAAATCTCCTGAGCAAAAGCTAATATCAAAAATATCTATACCGTTTTCTTCAAAAGGTGAACACAGTGTTTGGTATCATACCTTAGAATGTTTGATTGTTCCTTAATTGTACTTGCATGCGTAGGTGACCTAGATGTTGGATAGTTTCCTAGTTATAAATATCTTTAAATGTCTTGTCAAGCTATTTAAAACATGTAAAATCACTTGGTAGGACTTTATTACATCAAAGTAGTAATTTTACCACATTGTAATGATGCCGTTGGGTCTCCTGTCTGCCCACTGTAAGTAATCACTGAAGCATCCATCCCCAGGCTCGCCTTTGTATTCTTGCCATGTGTGTCAGCCGTAAACCATATTAACGTGGGACCATTTTTTATAACTATGAGAGACTCACATTCATACCCTCTAATTTTGTAAGTGAGGAAACCCAAGTCAGAAGTACTCACATGGCTTTTCTGATCTGTGGAATCTAAGCAGTAGGAGCCAGCTAACTTCTCATTTTAATAATACACACTTAAAAAACCTTTTTATTTTTAACTGAAAATCTTGGTCATTCATGTTAACTTTTTTGTTCTATTATCTCAGAACGTGACATTAAATTGCTGAGTTCTTTTTGTTTTCTGTAGATTAAGTGACATTAGTTTCTTTATAACATTTATTTATTTTATGTGTTGTAATATATCATGGGGAGTTGGTACAGGTACATAAAATATATCTGAACCTTCTGTGTTTTTTGTCTGCCTGTATAAATTTTATTTTTTCTAAGTTGTAAGTCCAGAAAAGTAGCTTCTCTCTGTCATATTGGACAGACCCAAATTGTAGTAAGCATGTTTTTGATATCTAGTCTTTTATAAACAGGTATTATGATATGTCCTTCATGTGTTTAATTCTTATAACAGCTCTGTGAGATAAATAGTGTTGTTTCCATTTTATAGGGGATGAAGCAAGTTTTCAGAAATGGTAATACCTTCTCTGAGGTCATAAAATTAGAGATAAGAACCAGGATTTGAACCTCAGTGTCATGTTTTTTGTTCTGGGTTTTGTTTTTTGCGTGAGGGGTTGGGGGGTCTTTTAACATATGTTAGTAGCATGAATTGTTCTTTGTTGGCCACTCTAAAATTTTTGAGCATCCCAAGAATTATAGAAAAACAGCTAACTGGCCAGCAGTCCTTTATCTTTTCATTGTTTAATGAGCAGGTCCTCTTCTCTATCCCGCTCCTCCTTTTATCCCCTTTATCTTGTCCTGTTAGTGGACTTTTAAGTTCTGGAGCCCTTGAGGGAGAGAGTTCTGACCAACAGTTTTCAATCTCAGGCCCATGGATTACAGTGTTACTGATACAAAAATATTTAACAGTCAGTGTACCATGACCCAAAGCAATCAAGACAGATACCAGTTACGTGAACTTTATTTAGCAGTGTAAGTGTTTTTCAGCTGAGGGGTAACCATAGACTTTCACATGCCTTGAAGAATAGCTCATTGGTGCCCTGTGTGAATCCTCTGGTTTTCCTCCTCGTGCTACTCACTGTGTAGAATAAGTGAGCTTAACTAGCAGAGATGTAGTGTGCCTCAGATACTGCACCCCCTTTGTTCTGTTGGGTGTATTTATTGTGTGGAACAAACCCGTCAGCTGCTGTGACTAACGAGACACTTTGTGTAGCCAGTGTGTGTCTGCATGTTGCTCTGGGTGGGAGGCCTTTTCAGTCTTTCGTGAAAGTCATGCGACTTTTCCTCTGCATGTGGATACTTATGAAATTTAGTGTATTTAGTTTGAAATTAGTGAAAAATCATCAACAATGCTAGGAAATTCAGAAATATGTGAGGGTAGAAAGAGGAAGAAAATTTTACTGCCTTAAATGTTGAAAATTTAAGTTAGAGGGCAACTAAAAAGGTGGGCGGGAAGCTTGTGTATCTATATCAGGATATACAGATACTTAGAAACAAGATAGGCAAGCAAAGCCAGATATGGAGAAACCCACCATATTTCATTCAGTATCAGGTGGGCTTTGAAACGGGGGTGGGGCTGCCACCCCCTCTGAACTGTGGTATCCATTCCCCCTAGATCTGGTGAGCATACCGTCTTGAAAGTGGCTCTAACACCCTCAGGAAAGCAGCCAGTACTGCAGTGGCAGCTGGATCCTTGATGTGGGATCCTAACCTATTCTCCCTCTACCCTGGGAGACAGAACCTAACCAGTGAAGCGATATTAACAGTTTAGAGTACCAGAATCATGCTGAAGACAGAAATTGAGCTTAGTTAGCCCATGGGTAAGTAAAGAACAGAAAACAGCATTGATTAGTGTCCTGCAGTTGGTCCCTGGGAAAGCCATGCTCAAGAAAGTTGTGCACTGCAACTGGTGAGGAGAAGGGTAATTTGAGCAGCACCATAGGAGTCACTTCCCTACTGTCCTCCCAAATACCAGGTCCCCCAGAGTTTGTAGGGTGGAAAGTGACTATGTGGAATGGAGCAAGGGAGACATTAGCTTCAAGGAGTCATGAACCATAATCACCTCAAGAGTTTACAAGAAGGAAAGTGAGTTGGGTGATGCAGTAAGGAAGACCCAGGCTTCGTTCAGAGTGTCCTGAGTCCTAGGCACAGATTTTGGGGCTAGGGGGTGAAGCTTTGTGGAGTGTAGTGAGGGAGACAGTTATGTAGACAGAGAGACAGCTTAGCCAGAGGGCATGATGTGTAACATTAAACCAGACGCTTATAGAAAATGAGCACAGAGCTGTAGAGTGGATCACAGAGGGAAAGGAGCAGAGATGGAGAAAGTCCTTTAGGAAATCAGCAAAAGACCACATACTGGCCCAAGCCCCCGGCCCACCTCCATCTCCTCTGACTCAATGGAAAGTGTTTTATGTAAGACAAAGCCAGAAACCTCTAGCTAGCCATACCCACAGGAGCAAAATTGTAAATAAGAGTGCATCGTGCAGAGGGGAGGCAAGCTCAGCCCTCTTTGTGCCCTGGAAGACAGTTACGTAAATCATGGGATGGGCTGGTGCAAGAGTAGACTGTGCACCTAGAGGGAAGGTAAAAGGTCATTTGGGAGCACTGTGTTACCCTTTAGAGTGCAGGAAAGGTCCAGATTTAGTAGTCTGCCCATATAGCCACTTCAAATCATAGCTTCTACACTTGTGAGTGTAAGGAAAAGAGTTCACTGATCAAATCCAAAACTGCAGTATAAATAGGACAGAGAGTGGCTTAATTTTGTGTTCTTTGTAACTATATAGGTTGTTTTTCCTTTTCTTTGTTTTCTTTTCCTTTTCTCCTTTCATTTAATTGGCATATATCTGAATGATATACCAGTATTCTGTATATGCAAAAAAGATTGGAAATTAAACAGTGCATTAATCTAAATAATCCCTTTCATGAATAAATTAGGATAATTTTCACCAAAATTGTGTATACAGAATTAAAACACAAGCTTAATGTCAGCATATTAATTGATTCCAGCCTTCTCATAGTTTTCAATCTCCAGTAATACTTTGTTCTTTCTGAATACCTTCTGCTCCCACCAATATTCTCTTCACCCTCCTCTCCACCAGTCCTCCACTCTAATTATAAAAATATCAGCAATCTGATTACTTTTCTTTCCTCCTCACTTTGTTATTGGTCCCCCTCTTTTTCTCATTTTCTTTCTGGTATCTTCCCTTTTTTTTCTCTTCTTTTTTTTCTTCATTCGTTACATCCTAGTCTACCTGTCAATGGTATTATGTCACAGTCTTTCTGGTTCACTGAAAAAAGGTAAAATTGTTAAAACATTTTAATGTATATGATTGGCATATGGTTGGCTTTGCAGATATTGACTTAAGTAGTAGTGCTTCTGTGCCTTACAACATAGCAGCTGGGTGTGACCCTGTCTGCTGAGTAGGTTGAGGAGATGTATAAACCCCAAACTATAATAAAAACCAAGATCACATCACTGGGAAGTGTGCGCTCACTAAAGAGATCTCTATATTAATGGTAGGCATTTTCTACTCTAATTGATCTTCAGCCCTCAATACAAAAATAGCAAAAAAAGAAAAAACATGACCAGCTGCCTCCAGAAATTCACAGTTCCTTAAAAGCTGATTGCATGTGTAGCATCAGGGGCTCAGCAACCAAATGGCTGAAATATATGAAGAGATAAAGAAGAAATAACAGCAACAACAACAACAACAAACTAGATCAATAAGATGTTCAACAGGCTCATGGTTGATGTAATTAAATTGATAAAAACTTAATGATGAAACCATTAGGGAGTTTAAAGAACACAGAAGTAAAATATTGAGCAAATTAATCTTGATACAAGACAGAAAAGGCAATTTTGATAAAGAATAAGAGTCCATGAAAAGACATCACACAAGAATACAGGATATAAAAAATTGTATGGGAGCAGAAATGACCAGTGTGCGAGAAAAACTACCATAAACCAGAATATCAGATGGATGCAGCAGACCATATACTCAGACATTCCTGAGAAACAGGAAGAGACTGGAAACTGGATCAGGCAGTCCTTAGATGATTCAAGGAAAGAAAACCTAAGAATTATAGGTGTTCCAGACCCTCTACATAAGATTCTGATCTCCTGCTTCTTGCTATGATGCATGTCAAGAAGAAAGGCTCAGAGACAGAATCAGAGAGAGAAAGAGTGATGGGGAACTGGGATGAACAGTGCTGAGCAAACAGCAAAGACCCATATCAGAATCACTGATATTTATTGATGACACAGTTATTGTTCATTTGGGGCAAGGGGACTATGTGTGGTTGCTAGGGATAAGTTGCTAATACAGGCGAGGCTTCTGAAATAAGAGACAAAGCATTCTTTTTTTTTTTTAATCTTTATTGGTACATTACATATATGCATCATGATTGCACTCCATAATGGGGATTTGTACTAGTATAAGACACAACTTAATTCTCATTTTTTCCCATAGCCCTACCCAACCTACTACCCCCCTATATACATAAAATTTGTTTCCTTTCTTTTTTGTTATAATCTCATTATTTTTCCCCCTTCACCCTATTTTACTTTGAGTATTTTCTATTTCACGATATATAACATACAATTCTAGGACTCATTTACATCTTTATTTTCTCATACCAGAGAAAAGATGCGATATGTACCTATCTGTGACCTATTTATTTCACTTATGAGAATATCCTCAAGGTATGTCCATTTAAGTAGAAATGATTCAAACTTATCATTTTTATGGCAGAGTAATATTCTGTTCTGTAGAAGAACCACAGCTTTTTTATCCAGTCTCCAGTTGATGGACACTTGGGTTGTTTCCAAGATGTAGTAATCACAAATTGGGCTGCTATAAACATGGGTGCACATATGTCACTGTGATATGAGTCTTTTAGTTCTTGTGTGTATATACCTAGCAGGGCAATGGCTGGGTCAAATGGGACCTCTAATCCTAGCTTTTTGAGGAATCTCCACACTGATCTTCACAGGGGTTGTACGAGTCTACAATCCCACCAACAGTGGAAAAGGGTTCCTTCTTCTCCGCAGCCTCGCCAACATTTGCTGTTGGCCGAATCTGAAATGGCAGCCATTCTACGTGGAGTGAGATGAAATCTCAGTGTTGTTTTCATCTGCATCTCCTGAGTGACTAATGATGTTGAGCATTTCTTCATATGCTTCTTAGCTGCTCTTACTTCTTCCTCTGAAAAACATCTGTTCATTTCAGATGCCCATTTTTGAATTGGGTCTTTAAATTTGGGTGGGCTGATTTTTTTGAGCTCTTTATATATTCTAGATAGTAGCCCTTGAGACAAAGCATTCTTGTGTTAGGAACAAACAGATAAGATATAGGTTGTGGTTAGCAATTAACCTGTCTTTTCAATTAAGGACGTTTTCAGTTAGGGAATGGAATTTGGGTGTGAGTTAACCTGACCTCAGCTGCCATGTTCTCATATATTAAGTCCCACAACTTCATGGGCCATTCTCTGGCTTCTCCTGTGGTTGTTGATGGAGAAGCTGTGCTAACCTGCACACCATTCATCGTGCTTTCATGAGTCACATAGGCTTCAGTCACACTCCCTTCTTAAAACAAGCCAGTTGTAGGGTTAACTCTTTACAGGCTACAGTGCCTAAGACCTGGTTGAGCATAAACAGCAAGGCAGTCTGCCACAGCAGGAGTTAAAGGAGAATCAAGACAGCACAAAAGCTATAAAAAATTTTTCTACCAAAGTTGTAACAAAAATTTTTCCAAGTTTAGGAAAAGAATCAAACTTCCAGGTAAACAAGCTATATAGCAAATAAAATAACGATGTTAAAAAAGCAACTCCATGCCACAGCATAGTTAAACTCAGAAGTTTGGTGCAAGGATAGACTTATAAAAACTGTTAGAAAAAATCAACAAGTAACTTAGAAAAGTAAGCTTAGGAGAATTATGGCATATATCTCAAAATAAACTTTAAAGGCCAGAAGAGTTTGGAGTGAAGTATTTAAGCCTTAAAAGAAAACAAACAGCAATGAGTATATTCTATGAAACTCTTTCAATATTAATGGAGAAATAAGACTTTCCATAACAAAGAATACCTGATCAGATTCATAGCCCCCAAAACAGCATTATAAAAAGTATTCACATTCTACATAGAGACTCTGAGGCCAACAGCACTCAAGAAAGAGCCTAAAAGAATGAATATATAAAGCAGGGTGAGCAGTTGAGCAAAAGGGGAAAATTGAATCAACCACAGAAAAATAATACAATGGCAAGAATTAGTGCCTTCTGGTGTTCTGAATTTAAGTGATTTTAATTCCCCAATCAAAATGCACAGATTGACAGATGCATCAAAAACAAGCCCTACGTATTTATATACAAGAGATACACCTCATCCATAACAAAAGCACATAGACTAAAAACCACAGGATAAAAAAACTCTCCGTGCAACAGAAGTGGAAAGCAAGCAGTGCTAGCTGTTCTGTTTTTAGACTAAGTAGACATTAGTGAAATCTGATCAGAACAGACAAGGTGTATATGTGCTGAATGCCAGAGCATCCAATTTCAGAAAACAGTGCTGGACAGAAGAAAACAAATATCACAGTCATAGTGTGACTTCAGCACAGGTTTGCTAAACAAAAAACAAGAAATAATCAGAATTGAACTACTTTGAACAGTTGGACTAAATAGATATCTACAGGACTGTTTTACCCAATAACAGTAGAGAACACATTTTTATTCTCAGCAGCACAGGAAACTTTATCCAAATTTTAGGCTATGGAGCACAGTTAAATATGTACAAGAGACTTGAAATAATCTCATGCACAAAATGAAACTAGAAATCATTGACAAAAGAAACCATAGAAATTATGCAAACATCTGGAGGCTAAATAATATATTCTTTAATAGAGTGGTCACAGAAGAAATCAGGGAAAAATTAGATAAGTTTCTAGAATCAAACAATAATGGCAGTACAACATACCAGAACATATAGAACACAATAAAAGCAGTCTTTTTAAAAGGAAAGTTTATAGCTTTGAAGGTTCACATTTAAAAAGTAGAATGATCTCAGATAAGTAATCTAGTGATTCGAAGCTCTAGCAAAGCAAGAGAAATCCAGATCCAAAACTGCTACCAAGAAGGACATGATAAAGATCAGAGTGAAAATTAATGGAATTGAGAGCTTAAAAAAATCAAGAGCTTATTCTTAAAAAGATTAAATATTTATCAACACAATTAGAAATGAAAAATTTCAAATCACAATGGATATCATCAGATCCAGAGTGTTTTAAGTCAGTACTTCAGAGACCTGTATTCCAATAAACTGGGGAACCTAGAAGAAATGAGCATAATCCTTGACACATAAGTTACCAAAACTCAGGCCTCCCCCCCAAAAAATGTGAAAGCCTTTAGTAATTCAATAGTATGCAGTGAAAGTGAGTCAGAAATAAAGACCCTGCCAACAAAAGCTCAAGACCCTTTGGATTCACCACTGAAATGTGTAAGAATTTCAGAGAATATTAATGCCAGTATTCCTCAAAGACTTCCATGAATTTGAAAGAGAAGGAACACTGCTGTGTTAGTTACTTTTCTTTTGTTGTTGAGACAGATACCTGACACCCAAAATCAAAGGCTTGTGGAGTTTTTAGGTGTTTCATTCCATAATTGCTTCCTCCAAGCAAAGATGGCAAACAGGTATCACAGAGGAGAAAAAGTATGTGATGTACCGGGTAGCAAAAGCAACAAGGAAGGGGAAAAAAGCAACAAAGAACCTTAATGGTGTCTTTCTGCTCCTTTTATTTTATTCAAACTACCAGTATTAGAGCATTCTGGAAACCAGTCACTCACCTGTAATGGTTTAGTAATCACATGCCTTTAATTCCAGCATGTTCCAGATTTAACTACCTTGGAAAAAGCCTGCATGAGACTTTGAGGGGGACATCTAGGTACAAGACAGAACAACTGCCAAACTCATTCCTTGAAGTTGACATTACCCTGATACCAGAACTGGACAGGGACCTAAGAAAAAGAGAAAACTACAAACCAGTTTCCTTGCTACATTCCCAGTGGGGCCGTACATGCATGACTGAGCCATCAGAACTGCTCAATGGGCCAGTCATACACGAGCTATTGGTAGTTCAAGCCGGTGAGAACATGTTAATGAACATAAATCCAAAAATCCTTAACAAGATACAATACTTGAAAAAGAATACAAGAAATCTTTTATAAGATTATATACCATGACCAAATTAGTTTCATCGAGGGATTACAGGGTGGTTCAACATACATAAATCAATAAATGTAATATATCACAAATAGAAGCAAAGATAAAAATCAAATGATAATCTCAATAGTTGCAGAGAAAGTATTTGGCAATATCCCACATCCATTCATGATAAAATGCTTGACAACAATTGGTCTGAAGAACTTTAGATTGATAGCCTTTGATAACAAGCCCATTTTTACCATGATAATAAATAGGAAAAAGCTGAAAACTTTCTTGCTAAAATCAGGAGACACTCTCAGGAAGTCCACTGTCACCTCTCTTTTTCAGTATAGTACTGGAATCTTTAGCCTGAGCAATTAGGCAAGAAAAATAACTAAAAGAGATTCTAATATTAAATGAAGTCAGTATGTCTTTATGTGCAGATGACATGATCATTAAACTCCTCTGGAAGATCCTCAAAACTGATAAATTCAGCAAAGGGACAGGATACAATAAACACCCCTAACTCAGTAGTGTGCCTATCCACCAAGAATGAACTGAAGAGCTTTATATGAGAGCAAAAGAATTCCTGTAGTACCCAAAGCAGGACAAAAGGCATTTTAATCTCAGACTTTGGGTTACACTGCAGAGCATAGCATGGTACTGGCACAAAAAGCAGACATAATAACCAGGGAAAAAGAATAGATGATGCACAAATAATCCCAACTACTTTCAGCCATATGGTTTCAATAAAAGGACTAATATTCACTAGAGGAAAGGTAGCTGGGAATACTGTTTATGCACATACAGAAGAATGAATTTTGACCTAACTCTCTTAGTCTGGACTAAAATCAAAACTGATCAAAAATCTAAATACTAAACAGAAACACTTGAGGCTGGGGATTTAGCTCAGTAGTTCTAGCACTTGCCTTGCAAGTGTAAGGTCCTCGGCTTGATCTCTGGTAGCCACATACAATAGTACGGGGTGTGGTGACTCACACCCACCAGCAATCAGTATCACATACCACAGTGCCAGGCATGGTGGCTCACACCTGTAATCTCAGCACTTGGGAGGCAGAGACAGGAGGATTGCTGAGTTCAAGGCTGAGTTCAGAATCAGCCTGAACTGCAAAGTGAGACCTTGTCTCAAAATAACTAAATAAATAAGTAAATAAATGAAATAAACAGAAACACTTAACCTAATGGAAGGGGAAAGAATGGTAAAACTGTTGAAGGCGTAGGTGTAGGCAAAGACCTTCTGAACAGAACCCCACCTGCATAAGAAATAATACCAAAAGGCCACAAATGGAATTATATCAAGTTAAAACGCTTCCATACAGCAAAGGAAACAAAAAAGTAAGCAAACTACAGAATGAGGAAAGACATATTTTGCCAGATGCTTCTTGAAAAGAAAACACATATTTAGAATATATGAAGAGCTCAAAATATTAGACCTCTAATAATAAAAGACTTAGATCAAAAATCGCACAAGTAATTTGAATATAAACTTCTCAGAAGAAACACAAATGGCCAACATACATGAAAAAGTGGTAAGCATCTTTAGCCATTAAAGGAATAAAAACAACAGTGAAATTTCAGCTGAGATATTCCTGTACTACAGTAAAAATAAATAGCTATCATCAAGGTCTCAAAAAAAAGCTGGTAGTAATATGGAAAATAGAGAATTCTTGTACATTTTTGGTGGGAATTCTACTTTAAAGTCAGTATGGAAATTTCTCAACAGACTAGAAGTTCCATTCCAACTATAACCTCGCGTGGGTTATCTTTCCAGAAGAGCTAAAATTATTTATACTGCAGTAGTACATGCATTCTTGTATTACAGCAGCAAATGCACAATATCCAAATCATGACCTTTATGCCCACCAGCATATAAAGAAAATGACATATGTGTGCAAGGGTGCCATAAGGAAAGACAAATTTGAGTCATTTGCAGGAAAATGTGTGGACCTTGAGACCATAATAATAAGTAAAGTCAGTCAGTCCAAAAGGTCAATATATTCTCTAATGTAACAGACTGAAAATACATATAATGTAAAGAATAAAACAAAATAGCTGTGTTAAGAAACAGGGTAACTCTGTAGAGCTGGGAGGGAGGTCTTGGAATAGAGGGAGAATGGGAGGGAGGAGTGGCAAGGAGAGTAACTGTGACATGTATGACACACATGTGCATCGACACCTAAACTGAACCCAGCCACTACATATCACAAACACATAGTAATGAACATTGTTAATGTGATAATTCAGTAACTTTCAAAGACCAAAATCGGATAAATTTTTAACACTAATTATATTAAGCCAACTACATAGAGCAAAACCTTTATGAATATAATGTCAGTAGTATTGAGTGATGTTTTTGCTGTTGGAATGGAATGTCTTAACCACTTCTATATTTTATTCAGAATTCATCAGCATTCATCAGCATTTAAGAGTCTTTTTTTTTTAAACATCAAGTGTTTTATAACACAGTGCTCTCAAGGCTCCTTCATGTCATGGTAGCTGTGGTAAACAGTTGGTTTCAAGAGACTGCCTCCCTATTTCAGAAATGCCTCCTGTACTCAAATGCTCTCTCATGCTTGGAATTCCATCATCATCACAAATGTATTCCTCTATATTAAATATCTCCTCCTCTATTCAGTCCATTTAGAAAATATTGTTACTGTGGGTGTCATGTGAATATTAACATCTGTAGAGCATCTGTGTGAGAACAAAACAGGCTATTTAACATCATTTCTATTTAAACTGCATAATCCTTGAGTGAATTATAGGTTTTATTATACTCATTTCACGGATGAGTAAACTGAGTAGTTCAGTTGTTTACATACATTTCTCTATTTAGGATAGGCCAGGCTAAGATTTAAGTCACATCACTCTCCTCTTCTTCACTGACCTTTGTACATTTGAAGAGATAATCAATAGCAGCAGTTATTTCTCAGATAACTTTACAAAGCAAAGAGCCATCAAGGTCAGAGACAAGGTCCTTTTCAGAAAGGATAATTTATCTCATTTTTATTCCTTGTCCTTGTCAAAGATAAAAATTACTGATTTTTGTTGTTCTTGCATAGTAGTAATTATTTGGCGGTAGTAGTTAAGATTAAATATTAGTAGCAAATTAAGTTAAGGCTGATGAATATAATGAAGAGTTTTGTTCCTTTACAAGTTATTGAACTTCAACAATACTGTAATCATTTAGTTTATTCAGGATATTTGGAAATTAGATGATAAAAGCTGTATTTTTATATTTGAAATTAGAATTCATGCTTCATATCTGCTATATCTTTGAATTTTTCCTCAGTAAATTTTATATATTTTAGATGATTTCCAAATTACATATTAAGGTTTTAATTTCATAAACAAAATCTGTATAAAAGAACAGAGTTATTACCGGCATAAGAATATTTTTACAAAGTTGAAAGAAGTCTGTTCATGGATGTGTAAGGGAACACATTTGAAATTCAGCCCCTAGTCTTTAGTTTTTAAAGTTCTGAAGATGTTTGTAAGGTTTGTTTTTCATATTCCTTCAAGTGAAACTACTTACACAAGTGAGAAGGTAAATTACTTTTTAAAAAATTAATTTACTTTTGGGCAACTTTAAATTTAATTTTCAGGAAAATTTAGTGAAATGCACAGAGTTCCAGTATTCTCCATGCTCTAACAGATAATGCCAAACCCTGATGGCAGTTTTTTGGAATTAATGAACTTCCAGGGACAAAGATTATCAGAAGTTCAGCATTTATATTACAATTCGTTTTTGGTGTTGTATAATCCAGGGAATTGGACGAATGAGCGATGAGGTGATTCTGTCATGTATAGTCTGCAGAAAAGTATTCCAGCTCTAAGATTCTTCTCTGTTAAGTTCATCTGTCTCTTCCCATGAAACCTTGGCAATTACTGATCTTTCATTGTCTCCAGTTTTGTCTTTCTAGAGTGTCAAATGGTTGGAATCAGTGTATGTAGCCTTCCCACAGAGGGTTCCTTCACAAAGTAATAGCCACTTCCAATTTTTTCCTGTCATTTCATGGTGTAGTAGTCACTTCTTTTTAGCAATAACATTCTATTATGTAGTCGTGTCAGTTTATTTAGCTGCTCTAGGACATCTTGCTTCCAAGTTTTGGCAATCACGAACAAAGCTACTATTAATTAATATAAGGTAGTTAGAACTCTTGGTAACATTGGAATAATGAAAGACTTTTCTGAACAAAAACCTCAGGAGCATAGGAATTAGCAGAAAGAATCAATAACTAGGATCTCATCTTATTAAAAACCTTCTGCATAAGAGAAATCACCAACTGAGTGAAAAGACAACCTGTAATGTGGGAAAGAAATTTTGTCAGCCGTTCCCCAAAAGACTACTATCTAGAATATATAAAGACTTTTTAAAAACATCAGTCTCTCCAAATTTAAGGACCCAATTCAATAGTGGTCATCTGACATGACAGACATTTTTCAGATGAAGAAGTAAAAGCAGCAAAGAGACATGAAAAAATAATTAATATCCATGAAAACAATGCTGAGATTCCACTTTACTCCAGAAAGAATGGCTGCTATCATAACAAAGGCTGTGGGGACAAAGGAGCCCTTCTCCACTGCTGGTAGAAATGTAGACTGGTACAACCACTGTGGAAATCAGTGTAGAGAGTCCTCAAAAAACTAGATTAGCGGTCTCGTTTGACTCTGCTACTTTTGTGCTGGATACATTCAAGAAAGAATTAAAAGCACCATACCACAATGACATATGTGCACCCATATTTATAGCAGCTCCGTTTTGTAATAGTTCATTAATAATTCATTAATAAAAAGTATTTGTGTGTGAGATTTTTGTAGATGTAACTTTTCAGTTGATTTAGGTTAATACCTTTGAGCATGACAGCAGGTTTGCGTGGTAAAAGTATTTTTCACTTTGTAGAAAGCTGCCAAATTGTCTTCCAAACTAGCTATGCCATTTTGTATTCCCACTCAGAAATGAATGAGAATTTTTGCTGCTCCATATCTTGTTAGTATATGTTGTCAGTGTTTTGAAGTTTGACCATTTTAATATTTGTCTCATTATTTTAATGTGCAATTCCCTGCTGGCATAGGATGATAAACGGTTTTTGAATTTCTGTACCTTCTTTGCTGAGGTTCAGATTTTTTGCATTTTAAAAATCATGTTCATTCCTATACTATTAGAAGAATTCTCTGAATATTTTGGATAATAGTCCTTTTTATCTGTCTGATTTTGGTGTTTTGGTAACGTTGCAGAGAAAGTATACCCTTTCTTTTTATCTTCTGGAAGAGATTGTAGGTAATAGATATAATTTCTTTCTTAGATACTTGATAGAATTTACATGACCTGTTGCTTTCTGATTTGAAGTCTATTAATTGTCAATTTAATTTGCTAAATAGATATAGACTTATTGAGATTGTTTCTTGTGTGAGTTTTGATAGGTTTGGTCTCTCAAAGGTGAAAGGGGACAATGTTGAGATTGTAACAAAAAAGTAAGGAAACAAATTTTATATATATGGGGGGGGGTGGTAGGGTGGGTAGGGCTATGGGAAAAAATGAGAATTAAGTTGTGTCTTATACTGGTACAAATCCCCATTATGGAGTGCAATCATGATGTGTATATTTAATGTACCAATAAAGATAATTAAAAAAAAAAAGAATTTGTCCATTTCATCTGTTACCAGATGTATAGGCGTAGAGTTGTGCATAATATTGTTTTATTTTTCTTTTAATGTCCATATAAGCTATAGTGATGCAGTCTTTCATTTCTGATATTAGTAGTTTGTTTCCTATTCTTTTTTAGTTAACCTGGCTTGATGCTTATAGTTTATTTTTTGGGGGGATAGGTTTCAAAGAATCAGTTTTTTTTATTAATTTTCTTTAGTGATTTCCTATTTTCAGCATTAATGATTTATGTTCTAAGTTTTATTATTATTATTTACTATTATTTTTACTATTGTTATACAACACAAAGTAATTATACTGGAAGAAAAAGAGCACACTAAACTCAAAGTACAATTACATTATATTAATTGCATTATACTTTGAATGTGAGTTTCATTAGGTGAGGCTTAGACATCTGATTTTAGATCCTTCTTATTTTTAAGTATGCATTCAGTGCGCTAAGTTTCTAAGGAAACAGACGATGTCTTTCACTGCATTGCACAACTTTGTATAAGTTGTGTTCTTATGTTCAGTTAGTTAAAAATATATCGTCATTTCTTTTGAGATTTCTTCTTTTATTCAAGCTTTATGTAAAAGTGTGTCATTTCATTTCCAAAATACTTCAAGGTTTTCAAACTACTTTTAAAAATTGATTTCTAACTAACTCCATGTGTACGATCTGAAAGCAGACATTGTATAGTCTGTTCTTTTAAACTTGCTTGTGTTTGTTTTCTGTTTAGGAATGTAGCCTGGTGAATAATACACGTGTTTTGAAAAGCACATACAATCTCCTGTTATTAAGTCTACCAGAGATGTTCGTTATTACCAGTTGGTTGCCTGAGCTTTTCAGTCCATTATGTCTCCTCAGGTTTTCTGTTTACTAATCAGTTCATTTCTTACAGAGTTATGCTAAAGTCCTAAGCATTGTGAAGTGATTATCACAATCAAAGTAATAACATATCTATTACCTTATTTCTTTTGTGTATATAGTGAGAACATGTTGAGAACTTTGTTTTCAATTGAGCATTTTATACTCCTGTGTTAGTATATGAATATGTTTTTAAAGCTTTCTTAGTGGTTGCCCTAGAACAGTAATGGCAAACGTCTGGCACTCATGTCGCATCCAGTGGTTTATCACTCTGAGCTTTATATTGCTCTTTATCACTGCCCTAAAGGTTGCCGTACTCAACCACACTTCATTCACTTTCACAAAACTTTCCGTTACTTCACAGTGGAGGGAATACTTGATAATTTAAAATATCATAATTCCTCTTTCCCATCTCTTGAATAATAAGTTTTGTTCACATATACAAACTATTGACATGACCACACACATATATGTGCATCCTTTTCTAACACATATACATAAACATAAATTATTGGACACTTGTCATTTTGAACAAATGATCTGTTAAATTGAGAATAAATAAAGTTTTATTTTGCTATCACGCCTTTTATACTGTCTTTGTTTATATATAATATGACTTTCTTACTTACATAATTTTCTTTCTCTCTGAAGATCTTTTTCTGGCATTTCTTGCAAGACAGATTTGCTGGCCACAAATTTCCTCAAGTTTTGTTCAATAAAGTTCATTTCATATTCTATTTAAAAGGATGATTTTACAAGATTCTGGTTAGTGGTTTTTCTCTTTCAAAACTAAGTATTTTATGCCACTCTCTTCTTTCATGGCTTCTAAGATGGATGTTATTCATCTTTTTTCTCCTTTATATGTAAAGTGTTTTTCTCTTATGGCTTCTTTCAAAACATTTTCTTTATCTTGAATTTTCTAGTTTGAATATGATCTACCTAGATATACCTTTTTCTTTCACTGTTGTTGGTATTTACTTTGTATTCACTGAGCTTCTAGTGTGTGGTTTGGCATCTGGCACTAGTTGGAAGAAATTTTGGTCGTTATTGTTTCAAATATTGCTTCTTCTTTTTTCAGTTTCTTCTGTGTCTGATTATTCTCCATGGTATATTTGTTACACTTTTGTAGTTTCTTCATTATCCCTGGATGTTTCCTTCTTCTTCCCTTTTGTCTCTTTGCTTTTTCAGCTTTGGAACATTCTGTTATAATATCCTCAAGCTCTGAGATTGTTTCCTCTACCATGTCCCTTCTACTCTCAAGTCTGTCAGAGATGTTCTTCCTTTCGGTTTGATTTTTTGTGGTGTCTAGCATTTCATTTTGATTCTTTCTTAGCATTTCCCATTCTCGGCTTCTGTTATTGTTATGTGTCTAAATGTTCCCCCAGAGCCTCATTCTGCCATAGGTGGAACTTTGTCAGAGGTGGCCAGATCTAGAGTTCTGATTCATGGTGCATGCTAGGGTCAAGGACACTAGGTTTAGCCTAATTAGCCTGGATAAAATAGTATAAGGGATAAAAAGAACCATGGTTGTCCCTTACTTGCTTGCTTTTGCTGTCTTCTGCTTGCCTTGAGCTGTTCTCTTCTGTGATGCCCCTCTGCCAAGCCACCTTGCCTTGGAGCCAGCTGATTATGGACAGAAACCTCTACAAACTGTGAGCTTAATAAACCTGTCACTCTTTACCTTTGGCTGTCTGGCATTTTGTCTGAGCAATGAGAGAAAAGTAGCCAAGATAGTTACCTGTTGTTGTGTATTGTCTACTTTTTCTATTTTTTTTTTCATTTATCATAATTCTTTTAAATTTCTGGTGTGCTAATTACAACTTTCCTGCCCTATATACTTCTTGTGCTGGGTGGGGGGCAGGAGCCGCAGTGATGAGCTATAGGGCCAGAGGACTCCGGACTGTACATGTCCTTGTCACTCCCCTGCTGGCAGGGGGCAGGGTGACAAGAGTAGGCTTAGCTCACTGTTTACCTGTTCTGAGGTGGAGGCTTCAGAGATGGAGTTGGAGCTTTCCCTTTCTGCAAGTAGGTTAGCCTCAGATAAGGCTCCATTGTTACAATGTGGAAACTTAGTTTCTCTTGAAAGTAGGCCTCCTGAGAAGATAACTTTAAAAATTCCTTTCCTCCTAGGTGCTAGAAGCTGGGGGTGTGTGGGGGTTGGTTTCTCTGATATGCCTGCTAAGAATTCTTGAAGGCAAAATTCAGAAAAGTGCATGGGTTTTCCTAAGGTTGGATTCCCTGAATTTTCCACTCTCACTTGTCATGCTTGAGCCTCTGGAAATGTATCAGTTACAGTTTTTATTTTGACAATAGTTCATATAGAAATTTACACTTGTGGATTTCTGCTCTACTTAAATTGATTCTCTGTAGTGACCTCTCTGCCTTCAGTTTGGGGGATAGCAGTGCCCTGTGACCTCATTTCTGTGAGGAATCTAAGATTTGCTGATTTTCAGTTTGTTCAGCTTTTTACTTATTAGAATAGAAAGGTAATTTCTGAGCTCTGTACATACCAGGCCAGAAACTAGAAATCCAGTGATGACAGCGTCATGTATGAAATTTAACAGTGTTAAATTTGAGAGCTCCTTGTGTTTATATGGTGTTTGTAAGAATGAACTAAAAAGAAACAAATATTGAATTGGAAAGAGAAATACTAAACACAAAATCATATATTTTAATACCTCCTTTATATTACATTTCTGTGTAGAAACCTATCCTAATAAAACATGACCAGCCATTTTTTTCTTGCTTCCATTCTGAGTTTATTATTTTTCTCTTAAATACTTATGACTTCTAACATTTTGTACTTTGACCAACCTCTCCCCATCCTTGCTGACATCCCAGTCCCTCTTGGCCTCTAGTAATCACCATTCCTTCTACTCTGTGTTCCTATGAGTTTGATTGTTTTAAGTACATATGTAATCGAGAACATGGAGATTTTCTGTCCCTTGTGCCTAGCTCATTCCTCTTAGCCAAATGTTCTCTAGGTTTGTCCTTGTAGCAAATAACAGAATTTCTTTTTCTTAAAGTTGAATAATAGTCTACATGTACACTACATTTTCTTTATTCATTCATCTTGTAATGAGCAGTTAGGTTGTTCTTACAACATGGTTCTTATGAATACCACTGCAGTGAACTTGGGAGTGCAGATATGTCTTTTATATGTTAATACTAAATGCTTAATTATTTACCCAATAGTTTAATGGATGGCTGAGTATGTGTTAGTAATTCTCTTAGAATTCTGAGGAATTTCCATACAGTTTTCCATAATGGCTACAGTAATTTATATTTCCATAAAAAAATGCAAAGATTCTTTTTTCTACATCTTCTCTAGCACTTGTTATAATTTTTCTTTTTTCTAATAGCCATTCTAATTGGAATAAGGCAGTATCTTATTATGCTTTGATTTACATTTCCTTGCTAACTAGTGATGTTGATCATCTTTTTAATATACCTGGTATCCATTTGTATATCTTCTTTCAGTAAACTGGCCATTTTAAATTAGGTTGTTATTATTAAGTTGCTCAAATTCTTTTTATATTCTGGTTATTAATTTTCAGAAATATAGTTTGTTAGCTTTGATTTTGAATGTACTTTTAGTCTCAGAAAATATTGTTGATAACTAATCACTAAACATTTTATTTTCCTTAAATTTTGGAAATAGCTTCCTGCCAAAGTGATTTTTCCAGTTTTTATAGGTTTAAATTTATATTGTCTTAACATCTACTGGTTATTGTTTTCAGAGAGAGGCTATGGACTTTGACCATCATGAGGAAGAGAGTTAATGGAGACTTTTGTATTATTTTCATTATTGACCTTTCAGTTTAATATGACTCACTTGACCATTTTGGAGTTAATTATTTTAAAAGAAGTGGATAAAAACTTCTCTTCAGAAATATAAAAGACATGAATAAAATATCATTCTAGACTAAGGCCTGATTCCTATGGATTTCCAGGTAAATATAAGTTACAGTTTTTTTTATCCTACCCTTAGGGAAAAAGTTGGATTGTTAAAAGAAGTTATGAAGATTTTCGGGTACTTGACAAACATCTTCATCTATGTATTTATGACCGACGGTTCTCCCAACTCTCCGAGCTGCCCCGTTCTGACAGCCTGAAGGATAGTCCAGAGGTACTCATTTGGTACTTGGCACAGATGGTTGCTATGTGTAAATTAGCAGAAGCTTTTGTCTGTCCACTAAATCAAAGCTTAGGTTGAAATCCAGTATCATTTTTACAATGACTTGTGTGTTTTTTAGCAGAAACATTAATAGTATGTTTACAGTATAAGTAGGTTTGGCATGTAATTTTCTAGAGAAGAAAACAACTCTTATTAATACATAAAGAGACAATATGAACATACTGTTCATCCAAGAGAGTAAAAATATGAAAGGCAAAATGTAGTATCATCAACAAAAGGTAACATCAGAAGGCTGGGGTTTCAGCTCAGTGGTTCCAGTGCCTGCCTAGCAAGTGCAGGGTCTGGAATTCAGTCCTCGGTAACCACATACGAAAATGCTGGGCATGGTGACTCATGCCCACCAGCAGTCAGTACCACATACCACAGTGCTGGGCATGGTGGCTCACTTCTATAATCCCCACACTCAGGAGGCAGATGCAGGAGGATCACTGTGAGTTTGAGGCTTGTGCGCTATATAAGGAGCTCAGGACTAGTCTAAACTACAAAGCAAGACCCTGTCTCAAAAAATAAAAAAGTAACATTAGAGACATTAGAGAATCAAAAATCGTGAGGAGTCTTTGCACGGAGAAAAAGATTTATGAATAAGAGAAATAAGGCGTAAAACTCATATACAAAATGACTACAAACCATAGAAATTGTGTAAACACTGAGTACACAGAATAACTGTAACAGATGTGCAGAAGAAAGCCTGGAACAGTCTGGTTATTCTCCTTTGAAGAATTTGACACTTTCACATCCATTAAGTCAGAGCAGAGGTGTTAAAAATAAAACAGAGATCCGAGCAATTAAAATATGATTATTTAAGTTAATTTTAATAGCAAATCTGAATGACTGGACTACATACAAAGTGGATGCGGCTAAAGAGAGGAGCGATGAGCTTGAGAGTCAAGTCATTTGTAAGAATACGGCTCCTGAAAGGGACAGATTGCTCAAAAGTTGTGAGAGAACAGATGGGGAAAATGGAGAGTAGGTCCAGAGCAGTTCTTCTTGTAGGGAACATAGGAGCAGAGAGTAGATGGGAGGAAATAAAGACTTCACCAGAGCTAAGGAAATCAGTGTGCTCAAAGTGAGGGGTTGCGGCAATACCATATAAGGTTATGCCATTGCAATATGTTCCTACATCCCTGCAGAGAACAAAATGTAGATTTCCTCAAAAGAATAAGAATTAGTGTTTCAACTCTTCCTCAGCCAAGATGGACTCAAAAATAGTGCAGGGTGTCTCCCACAGATCAAGGAGTGGAGTGATTTGAAATCTCTCTCAGTTCCAGGTCAGTTAAGTAGATGGACCTAGTGGAGCCATCACGTATCATGCAGGAGCCAACCCTGCAGTAAGAGCACAGGAAGGCCCACCCCTTGCTGTGTCTGTCTTCACTTTCTGTGTGCCCATTTCACTTGTTTTACCTCTCGACTGCCACATTTCAGAAACAGTGAGCTGTGCTATGGTGTAGTTCATATGAATAGGACTGCCGCCACCATGAGGCTTACAGAAAGACTGAGGGGCCACATGGAGAGCTAGATGGAAGAGCCCAGTGTGGCTCTGTGACAGATACCTTCTTGAGTTTTCAATACAAAAGTAGAGAAAAAGCAATCTCATGAGAAGGTATAAAATAGGGATTCAAAGTTAAAGCCCCATAAGACGAATTGAATCAATACGTCAGTGCTGTGCTTTAGTGGTGGTAAGTGCCTGACGGTCTGTAGTTTCCCTCACCCCCAGAAACAACCGTTTACCCCACTGTGTCTTTGCCAAAATACCCTTCCTGTAAGTCACACTGCGGCTTGTGCCTTCTCCGCAGTCCGTCACTAAGATGCTCATGGCTTACCTGTCCCGCCTTTCAGCCATTGCTGGCAACAAGATCAACTGTGGGCCTGCCCTTACCTGGATGGAGGTATGCATTCACCTTTCATAGAGATTTATTTCAGAATTATTCTCCTAAGAAATTCAGTGTTAATTTGATAGCTGTTGAGTTTAAGGAATCAAAACATGCATTTATTCTCGACTTCTGGGAGGATAGATATGTAATATATGAAATATATTTCACCATAAATCTTTCTTTGGTAGCTTGGGAAACTAATTTTAACATATTTTATGAATTTTAATGATACCTGTAGTCTTGATGTTCATTGTATTAATGTGTATGTTGAGCAAGTTATAAATAATTATAATTATTTTTTCCAGTATGCTTAATAATTAAAATTTTTTTCAGCTACATGTGACCAAATGACAGTTTTTTTTAAAGAATATGATTTAGGGATGTTTAGATTGAGACATTATTCCATGAATATTTTGCTTATATAATCTTAATTCACAGATGCAGAAGTTAGGTTAATCTTTTCTCCCAGTGTAAGTTGGGAAGGCAAAAAGGAAAGTAGACAGGACATAGAACGGTCAGCCAAACCACCTTACACTGGGATCTTGACTTTTTTGTTACTGGGATGTGATCCTAGAAAAATAATTTAGTGCTCAAAAATTACAAAACCTCTTTTAACTTTAGTATCTTTACCTTTAATGATGATAAAGATGATTAGAATCTTTTATAGTAATTAGGACTATATTTACTCCCATGTTATTTTCACAGAATAACTGCCAAATATTAATTACATTTAGTGCTTACATTTTTTCTTTCACTCTTTAGATTGCTGCTCTTTAAACGAAATTGAGTTGTACTTTGTAGGCACCCACAGATACATGCAAATCCCATGCGTTTAACCACCTCATAGCACTTGTTCTGCATTGCAGATTGATAACAGGGGAAATCACCTTCTGGTTCATGAAGAATCGTCCATCAACACTCCTGCTGTTGGTGCTGCTCATGTTATCAAGAGGTATACTGCTCGGGCCCCTGATGAGCTGACCCTAGAGGTAAGTGACTAAAGAAAGATATTTGTTCCATAGCCCCTGTTTCCAGCCTCATCTTCAAGTGTTTTAACCACTTAATTAAAAAATGAAAAGCACCAAGTTTTTCTGCAGTCCCTTATGCTTTAGTCTAGAATGTTTTTTGATTTTTGTTTGAATGATTATGCTCACCCATCAGCAGTCGGCTTCAGTGTCTTCCATTGTTCTTGGAACTCATCCTTGATCCTTCTTGTCTCATTCCATGCTAGTAATGAATTCCCAAAAGCTAGACTGGATGCTGTTCAGAATTGTCCCCACTGCTCAGCTTACTATATTTAATTGTAGTATTTCCTGTTTGTCTCAGAGGACCTCTTAAAAGGGAGCCAACCTTTGTGTTTTCAGTGCCTAAAAACAGTGGAACAGTAATAGTATTTTTTAAATGCTTATTGAAAGATTGAGTTGAACAACAAAATAAAGGTAAAATGAACATTTCTTGCTATCATATACAAAGGAGGAGAATTAAGTTTCTTCCTGTAAAAAATTTTAAAAAGAGCTCAAGGTATACCTCAGTGTAAAAACCTTGTCTTCAATCCCCAATATTCACACACACACATACAAACACACACACACACACACACACACACACACACACACACACACACACACACACACACACACACCCTCTCCCTCTCTCTCTCCAACTAAAGAATAAGGGGGACTACAGTGTAGAATCTGACCTATTCTTAAACTTTTAATTCTGTGTAGAATGAAATATAGGATGTTGTGTCTATGAGTAAATATGACTTTGTGAAGATGGCTCAGTTATAACTTGAGAAACCAGTGTGACTCTACAGAGTACTAGAAATATATTACATATTAAGTGTTAACTCTTTTATTGTGGATATTAGCATGATTGAAAAATATAAAATCTATTAAATGTATTACCTAAAACTTAACTACTATGTATAATTTTGTTAAATTTGTATAAACTCACTTTCAATCTTTTATAATGAAGGTTAGCTCTTTATAAGTATTAAACTGTACCATCTGTTAAAAGAAGATTCATTGTCATAACATTCTACATTAAGACCATCACATCTTCAAACGTTTCCCCTATGATTAAATAAGACATGTCAAATGCTCAGTATGCTGTTTGAAATTGTCCCAGATAAGTGAATCCAGTCACCTGCAGTGCCCACAGTATAAAATCTCCTCAGTTTCCAGTGGGGTCAGCCCCAGTAAACCTCCTGTCTGTCTACCGATTCTCCCGGCCTGACAGCACAGTACCCTGAATGCAGAGGATCGTTTGCCCTCATGATCACACAGAGGACTTGAAGCTGTGGACTGTGCTGTTGCCCAGTGTCCCAGAAGAGGTATCGTAGGACCTTACTAGCCTGGGGCAAGAACAAAATACCAAATTTGACGAAGAATTTTACTGGACACATTTCACATTTGCAGCCTACTTAAGTCGGACTATTGTAGGATATAGGCCATTTTAATGGAAGTGGTAATGGTAATATGAGATGGGGCATTAAACCCCTTACGCTAAGATATGTCTTTGTGGCATTACTACATGAATGTTAGCTGGATCCCATGTTACTTGTTTTCTTTTTTGTCGATTTTAATGAAAGGTAAAATTACTAAATTTCTTTAAGAAGAGGTAGTATGATTTTGATTTTCAGAAATTATTATCTAGAACATAAAATAGTACTTTATTTCTTGTACAGTTCAGATTTAAATTCTGGATATAATGGTTTAAATTTTAACTGAAATAGTTTTACTTAAAACTTTGATTCTCCTAGGTGGGAGACATTGTTTCTGTTATTGACATGCCTCCAAAAGTGCTAAGTACGTGGTGGAGAGGCAAGCATGGATTTCAGGTAAGCAATAAAAAATCATGTGTGGAAAAGTTCAAATAATAGTTCTCTGTAACTTTATTAGTGTTTCTGTTTGGAGTTGTATCATAAGTAGATGTGGTCATCAGATATTTTGTCCACAACGGTAGAACAATGTGGATGGTGATGGTAGTAGATTTGGGTTTTCTTGTCCAGCTGCTATCGCGGTGCATCTTATCTCTCCCTTCTTCATGTTTAAGATGTGGGATAGCCAGAGTGTGAGCAGGCTGTGGCTGGAGGGCCTTCCTGAGGTGACCAGATATCCAGACCTGCTGTGCTTTTAAATCTATCAGTTTAAATCATAATTTGCATGTATTTTCTCTTCAAAATTAAATTGGTTTGATTAATATTTTTCTGTAACAATGCTTTGTGACTGTTACTGGAATGCTGGTGCATTAGATGCAGAACAACAACAAAATCTAAGCCACCTCATTAACTTTTCCATATATAGCTAAACAATTTGAGACCTGATAGTAGCATCTTTTAAACTGACTCAGCATTAATTGTAGTGGTTTAGATGGAGTTTCTTTTATCTTTTAAATATAGCCATAGAATATCCTGTGAAAATGCCTCAATACTATATTTTTAATGCATAGTAGTTTTTGTAGTTTTCTTAGAAAGTATTTTTAAATGCTACATAAGGGCCTATACTATATACTTAGAAATTTGATAACTATTGTGTCTTTAAAATTGGTAACTATCTTTACTTTTACATACTTAAAGTCTCTAATTCTTAGCTTTTTATATAATATATACTATATAATTATATATATACTATAGTATATAATATATATATATATCATATAGTATATTTTATTCAAAACTATCAGTGCAATATAAAAATACAGCATGGTAGTCAGTTTTAGACTCTGATTCCAGAAGATCTGGGCTTTTGTCCTGTATTATCTTGAACAATCTTAACCCCCTTATGTTTCAGTTCCTCCATTTTTGAAATGGGGATTACAGAACTGTATTTTACCTCATAGACATCGCTTGAAGCTTAAATGTGGAAAATAAACATGAAAAGTATTTATAGCAGTTACTATTATATATTTTTTGCTCGATAAATGTTGACTTTAAAATTTAAATCATTGTTTTTTATTTTAGAAATTATCTTATGCCTTTCTCTAGTAAGACTGTATATATAGAATTTAATTTTGTGCTGAAGACCAGAAAATTCCTATCGATGTTGCTCTTTGGCTTTTCATTATTGCTTAATTGGGTTCCACTGTCATCTGTCCTCTCGTGTCTCTACTGAGCTGAATAAAGATGCTCTTGATTAAATACAAAACTAAGTAGAAGACTGGGTTTTTTAATTTTTTCATTGTGATAGGGATTAATTCTTTGTTGATTGAAATGAGCTATAGACTTTAACATCTCACAAATGATTAAAAATTATATTTAGTTTTAAAATGGCACTTACATGTTGGTCTTCATAATGCTACCAGCTTTCTTACATGTAACCTCAGAAAGACCATTTTATTTATTTGAATTTATTTTTTTCTTAGAATCATAAGGCTCTATTTATAGTCTCTCTGTTCCTTTTCAAGTGTTTTCATTCTATGATTATAAAATAGTACTAAGTTTCAGTACTTTGTGTAGCAAATGTTTATTGAGTAGTGACTCTGTCTTAGGGATAGATTATCAAATTATTTTATTTAGACACACAAATTAATGTGACCTAAACTAATTATTATTAATGTTAGCATAAATTAGCCTAAAACTAGTTAGCTTGTTGCGAAACATTGAGAATAAAAGCAAATTTTTTAAACTCAAGGGAGTTTGTAATTGATTATAAAAACTTATTCTTCTAGGGATGTTCTTTTTCCTCCTGCTTATTCTCAGAAAGGCAGCCTTGTCTGCAGATCTGTTAGGATGTGCCTGTGAGAAGTGCAGTTCCTGTGGGAGAGCCATAAAACTGGGACCAAGACTTTAAATTTTGTTGTCAAAACATTTTAAAAAATAAGAGTCAGTGTTTAAGGACCACACCCAGTATTTGAGGAAAAGCTCCTGTTCTTTGCTGTTCCCACATGCTTGGCTGTGTGCGAGAGCGGAGGTAGAGTGGGGGACATGTCTGTAACGTGCACAGTGCTGCTGTGCATTCTATATATGTGCTGTGGAATTTCAGAAAATGTCCAGTTGCTGTCTCTCATTTTTATGCAGAGGACAGTTTTTGAGAGGTTTAATAAACATCTGTGCTTTTTAGTGACAGGTGAAGCAAGGACTCAGATCCATGTCTGCTCTGGCCACTGCCTGAGGAGCACTAGGTGTGATTCTTTGTGCACTGTTAGAGTACTTTCTTCAACTCAGTTTTCTACCTAAAGAAAGGAGCATCTTTCCTTCCCAACCAGCAAGGGATCTGATAACGATTGGTGAGCTGCAGCCTGCAAGCACACTCGTTTATCAGCAGAAACATTACTAGCCCTGTGTTAGGTCTTAAAATAATGACCAGTAAACTCCATGCTGGTGAAAGCTCTTCTTGAGGCTACTTGTGTTTTCTGTCCTGGCTAGATACTTCTAAATTCTTAGCATGTATCCCTCCTGAAACACTGATGAGAGAAGAAATCTCAATTATTTCTCGAAGAATAATTTCTCAATTATTTCTTATTTACTGAAGAGATCTCAGTTATTCTTGTACATGATAGCTGTAAATTGGAGGAGTCCTTTTATGTCCTGATTTTCAAGTTTAAAATAACTGGAGGGGCTGGGGAGTTAGCTCAGTGGTTCCGGCGCCTGTCTTGCAAGCGGGAGGACCCTGGTTTATTCCCTGGTAACCACAGACTCATGCCCAGCAGCAACCAGTACCACATACCACAGTGCTGGGTGTGGTGGCTCATGCCTATAATCCTAGCACTCGGGAGGCAGAGGCAGGAGGATTGCTGTGATGTGAGTTTGAGGCTGAGCTCAGGGCCAGCCTGAACTGCAAAGCGAGACCCTGTCTCAAAAAACCTAACAATAAATAAATAAATAAATAAATAAATAAATAACTGGAATATCAC
>PVIR01005274.1:0-31587 GCA_004026965.1 Petromus typicus
CAATCCTCCTGCCTCTGCCTCCCGAGTGCTGGGATTACAGGCGTGAGCCACCACACCTGGCACTGTGGTATGTGGTACTGGTTGCTGCTGGGTGTGGGTCTCCACACCCAGTATTGTTATGTGGTTACCGGGGAATCGAACCCGGGCCCTTGCGCTTGCAAGACAGGCGCCGGAACCACTGAGCTAACTCCCCGGCCCCCAATATTTAGCTTTTTGCTAGAGCTTTGGACATTGATATCCCAAGAAGGTAGGAGGGAATGGACAATAATGAATTCACCAAGTTTCCAGAGGTCTGAAAGTGGCCAAAGTACCTACATACCCAGATTTGGTCTCTACTGGTAAGGTTCTCAAACTTAATCAGGAGGCCGGATTCCAGCAGATTCCACAGCTCTCTCACAAACCAGCTCTGTTTGTGGGAAAATTACTTACCCTCTAGGACCTATTTCCTCATCCGAAAAGTGAGTGATGCCATACCATCCCAGTATGCTGTAAGACTCACATACACTAAACTGTGTAGAAGGTCTGCCCTCCTTAAAAATGATTATTTTGGGGTCTGCGGTGTCACTTTCTGGAAGTTAAAACTACTGAGTTACCTCTGTGGATGTACTTCGAGCTGAGTCTATTCACAAATCCACAGATGAGCTCAGCCAGAGCCACTCGACATTATTATTGTTTTAAGCCATCAACTGTTAGGGTGGTTTATTACCTGGCAAATGGTAAAGATCATAAAGCAAATTTAGGATTTCTGATGCTTTTAATAGTTGCCACAACCAATAGAAATGGTTCTAAAAATATAACTTACACTTATATCTTAAGCAAAATAAAGTGAGCATACCAGTATTCCCTATAGCATGCATGACTGTTTTAATGAAAATCCCTCATGTGCCATAAGGCAGTGATTCCTTCTATGGCTATATACAGATAATTCCTGTCTACTATTCTTTTTTTTTTTTTGAGACAGGGTCTCACCTTGTAGTTCAGGCTGGCCCTGAGCTCAGCCTCCAACTCACATCACAGCAATCCTCCTGCCTCTGCTTCCCGAGTGCTGGGATTACAGGCGTGAGCCACCACGCCCAGCACTGTGCTATGTGGTACTGATTGCTGCTGGACATGAGTCTCCACGCCCATTATTGTATGTGGTTGCCGGGGAATCAAACCCAAACCCAGGCCCTTGCTCTTGCAAGACAGGTGCCGGAACCACTGAGCTAACTCCTCGGCCCTGTCTGCTATTCTTTATGGAATCTCAGAATCATGCCCTAGTTTAAAGACCAATTTTCTTACAGTCTTATCAGTTGTGTTTTGTCACTGTGATCAAGGAGTTCATCTGAGGCAGCAATCCCTTCCTCCCTAATCTATTGTGCCATTCTAGTCCTCCATACTTTGAAAAATGTGCTCTTGAAACTTATTAGAATGGTGTTCATTGGGCTGGGGATTTAGCTCAGTGGTTCTGGCACCTGTCTTGCAAGCACAAGGACCTGGGTTCAATCCCTGGTAACCACGTACCATACTGGGTGTGGAGACTCATGTCCAGCAGCAATCAGTACCACATAGCACAGTGCTGGGCGTGGTGGCTCACGCCTGTAATCCCAGCACTCGGGAGGCAGAGGCAGGAGGATTGCTGTGATGTGAGTTGGAGGCTGAGCTCAGGGCCAGCCTCAACTACAAAGCAAGACCCTGTCTCAAAAAACCTGAAAAAAAAAAAAAAGAATGATGTTCATTGTAAGAGTTAATAGGTTAGAGTAAGGGGTCTGAGATAGTTTTCTGAGTGTTGAAAGCTTGTGCTCCAGTGCTGGGATCCCGACTGTCATTGTGGCCTTTGTGATGCTTTCTGCTCCTTTTCTGGCCCTCCTCTCAGATCCAGCAGTGGAAGTTGCCCGGTAATACACACTGACTCAGAGATAGGGGGTTGTGTCTGGCATAGCTGGAATATAATCTTCCCTGAAGAGAATGAAGGGGTGTCTCATCTGCAAGGGACCTGGGTGATGTGTATCTATAGACTATGGGTTCCTCCAGAACAGAGACCAAGCCCTGTTCGGTCTGTGCTCCCTAAAGTACACAGTGCCAGGTACCTAGTAGGTGCATATGAAGGTACAGTGGGTAGAAAGAAAAGGTTTTCCTGGTGGACTTATTTCAGTGTATACAACTTGTCTTCCTTAGAAAAATAAAATTATAAGCTTCTGAGGATAGAATATTTCAAACTAACCTGCTAGAAAATATTTTAAAAGGATTAAGTTCATCCTGTATGAAGAAGCAGCTCTATCTCAAGGTTTAACTTTATTTTTCAATGTGTTCTCTTGAAGCCATAGCGACTAAGTAAAAGGGACAAAGCTGAATAAATCTACAGTAGAAAATAGATATTTTTGCTAAACTGAGTGTTAACTGAGTGATTCCCCTTTTGGTCTACCCCATCATTTCACCAAATTTTTGAAGATATATTCCTAACTAGAAGACTAGACTTAGAAATTCATCAAGAAGTGTCTGTGGATATATGGATATATGGGGTATGTGGGTTGTTTATGACACATCCCCACCTTCCCTCGCACTTTGAACCCTGTGGCCCACAGGCTCACTCCTCATGGTCCATGTCAAGGGACGCAGGCATCTGGCTTCAGGTTGTGTTTGGCCAACAGGAGGTAGTGCCAATAGATGGTTGGGACAGGAGGACAGAGAGATCTGGAATGTCTTCTCCACTTCCTCTTGCTTTGGGTTCCTCCACATTCAACCCTCCTGCTTGGTTGCTCTTCCTCCAGGCCTCCAAATCTCCCAGGAATCCATCTCCCTTTTTCTTCCTCCAGCCTTTTCAAGCACAGGCTTCCTAAGGCTTTTTAGGACTGCTAATCTCTAGGTGCCTCAACCTGGCTTGCTGTTCCCTTAACCTCACTCACATTCCTAGAAATGCTTCCTTCATTCAAGTCATTCATCTGAACCATCGGAGTGGCACCTTTTCACTCCAGCATTCTGATGAGTGCAAACTGCAAACCCCTTACCTAAGAGAGCTCTACACTGTGCCAGGGCTCTTGTCAGGGGAAATTCAGAGAAAATCAGGGATTCTTTTCTCCCAAGCTTTTAAAACTCCTCAGGCACTTTGGTTCTTTCTAAATTAAATAATACAAAATATTGGTGAATTCCAATCTGTACATCAGAAAAAAATGTTTTGTGTGTTGTGAATTGAACGCAGGAATGCTCTACCACTGAGCTACTTCTCACCCTTTTTTGAAAATGTTTTGAATTTTGAGACAGGATCTCACTAAGTTGCCCAGGTTGGCTTCAAATTCAGGATTCTTCTGCACCAGCATCTTGAATAGCTGGGATTATAAACATGTGTCACCACACTTGTCTGAGAAAGGTAGGAACATCTATTCTGTTCCAGGGACTATTCTGATTCTGGGAAAGAGAAAATGTACAGGATAGACACAGCCCCTTCCCACACGGTGTTTATAGTCCATTGCCCCCTGTCTTCTGGATGTCAGTGAGGCCACCAGAGGCAGGTTGGAACCAGATGACTGATTTCTTTAATTCCCAACCGTGAAGTCCTCAGCAGATTCGAATAGGACTCTATGGCCCAGACAAGAGGAGCCATTAAGTCAGATCAAATTAACTATCAATCTTCCCCATTGAATAAAAGAATAATGATTCATCCAGTCCCAAATGCAGCGTGGCCCTCTCAACTTGAATCCGTGAGGGAAAGGTCTACACACATTCAGGTGACATACCATTCATCTTTGCTCTCCACTCCCCATGCTCTTTATTCCCCACAGAGCCCCCCTCCTTTTTCCTGTTCTCCTCACACTTTTATAATTAGCCTCACACTGGCCTCTCAGTTACTCCCTCAGGGCTCATGGCCATTGGCAGCATTACTTGCCAAAGAGCTGTTTTTATGAATGGACAACAGCAGAGACTAGGTTCAGAGACACAACTTTTCAGCCAGCATTTCTGATTTCCCTGTGTTTTACAATGACAGTGAAACTTCTGGCTCAGCTGAGTTCTTGTGAGCTCCATGCGGGGAGGCATGATGGACAGGCAGAGAAAGGGCAGCTGAGGTAAACTGGGGGGAGGGAAGCCTGGTTCTGTCTGACTCCCTTGTTGCCCCTGAAGACATTTGACTTTCCTCAGAAAGGTTTAAAGAAGCCGTAACAGTAATCCAATATTCTCCCAGCTTCAGGTCAGGCAGGACATGCATAATGGCGTGATGCCCTCAGAATAGGTTGCCAGGCGGCCGCTTCAGTCCCTTCCCCAGTCTCCCAGCCTTACACTCACAGACACAGCCAGCTCCTGCCACACTACCCCTGTGCAACTCCTCTGCATCTCGCAAGAAAACCTCCTCCTCCAAGAACCTGCAGACACCGTCTGAGGCTGAAGGGACATCTTGTTTAGGAAGGGCACAGCATGAAAGTGAATAGGGCTGGAGAACCAGAAATCCCAGTCCTGAGGCTGTAGAGGGCCCCTGGCTTCTACCACAGGCAGCTGCATCCCCTTTCCCTGTATGAGATGTCCTGCCCAGAGCTGGGATGGAAGTGTGTTTACTCGGCAACACCGGCTCTGGGTCAAGCCCACTTCAGGGCTGTCACACAGGTATTTATAGAATCATCTCCGGCTTACTTCTCTTTCACTTGAACTTGCCTCTCTCTTTTAAGTAGCTCCAAATTTCTGACCAAAATGAAATCATGCAGCAAATGGGGAAGAGAGACAGAAGGCAGAGGCAATATTTTAGAATCTCTAGCTTTGAGCAACTGACAAGGAACTACTCGAACAAGGACAGAAGGGGTTTCTGAGACAAGCTCAGGTGACAGGAAGCGGTTGGGGTGGCCTCTCCCTCTCAGTCTCCCTCCATCAAGAACAGAAGAGCAAAATACCAGGACATGTTGCAAAACAATCCTCCTTCCTCCCCTATCCTGACAGATGGCAGAGAGGGAAGCTGTGATCAGCACTCACCTGCTGAGACGGGGAGGACACTGTTGATAAAAGTCGGCTGAGACAAGACAGAGCGGAAGAAAAGCTGAAGATAAATTCCCAGAGTCATCGGGTTCAGGACAACCATGCTGGCCAGATCTGGCAGGGGCCGAGTCCGGGAGGCCAGGCTGCTGTGGAGCCTTGCGATCTCCCGTCTCCGCGGCTGTTTGTGCTCTCTCCCTCCTCTCCCCGCCCTCCCTCACTCTCATGCCTTTACCCAGAAAGAATGCCAACCATTTCCCATTAAACCTTCTTCGTACTACACAGGGTTATATTTATCTGAAGCACTGGATCAAATGCCCACATTAAAATTGAGATATCAGAATTTTCCCTTTTGGATACTGAGGGAAGAGGTGATGAAAAAGCAGCCAAGTCTCAAGTATTCACTAGTAGCTGTCCTCAAGGGCAGAGGAGCTGCTAACAGATTGTCTGCCCTTGTCTACCTGCCCGGATCACAAGTGTCCCCTACAGCACAGAACCGGCTCTCTGAACCAGACAGCCCCCTGCCTGTGACAGTTTCACACACTGAGTAACACACTAAAGTTGACCTTGGACTTTCTTATCATCCAATAAAAGAGGGGGAGTTTATATTTTCAGATAACTTGCCTTATGGAAAAATGTGCTGTTTCTAGAAGCTGTGTGTGTGTGTGTGTGTATGTGTGTGTGTGTGCGCGCACGCATGCTACTAGGGACTGAACAAAAGGGCACCCTACCAGTGAGCTACATTACTAGCCCCTTTTTAGTTTTCAGTTTGAGGCAGGATCTTGCTAAATCGCCCAGGCCAGCCTCAAACTTGTGATTCTCCTGCCTCAGACACCTGAGTGGCTGGGATTGCCAAACCTGGCAAGAAACTACAAACTTTAATTGTATGAAAAGCAATTATAAATGAGGCTGTAAATGCATAGAAAAGTGAATAATTATGAAATATAGCATCATTAACTTGGACTAGGCAAAATTCTTCAAATAAATATTATTACATCCTTAAATTAATATCCTTTATGAGTTTATAAAGCCAATGCTAGAGATCCTTACATACTAAAACAATTAAAATAGTACAGAATTGTTCAGTCTGCTTTAACTTCAATAACATATTCCTAGTGCATCATAAGAGTTCATTCAGAGGGGCCGAGGAGTTAGCTCAGTGGTTCCGGCACCTGTCTTGCAAGCCCAAGAGCCAGGTTCGATCCCCTGGTAACCACATACCATACTGGGCGTGGAGACTCACTCCCAGCAGCAATCAGTACCACACATAACAGTGCCGGGCGTGGTGGCTCATGCCTATAATCCCAGCACTCAGGAGGCAGAGGCAGGAGGATTGCTGTGATATGGGTTTGAGGCTGAGCTCAGGGCCAGCCTGAACCACAAAGCGAGACCCTGTCTCAAAAAACCTAAAAAAAAAAAAGAGTTCATTCAGAAATGGTTTGTTAGTTGTTGAACCCTGGGGTCAGTGTGCTTGAGAAAAGAACACTGATATTCGAGCTAGGGAGGGTAAAGTTGGTTTAAAGCTCTGGCACTAGAGTTGGGCTTAACTCAACTCTGAGTGGCAGTAGACAAATGCCTTGATCTCTCTAAGCTTTAATTTGCTTATTCAAAAAGTGGAGACCGTGTTTCCTTTACAGGTTTATTGGAAGGATTAAATGAGGTAATGTGTGATGAATCCTATATGAATGAGAAGTTATAACTGGAAATAGCACAAATGAAGTGAAAAGAACTATGGTAGGTCAGATGCAAAGATGGTCACAAAAATTCCTCACATCCCATCAAAAAGTGGAAGTTATTCGTGCTTCCTCAAATATGGGCAGGCCTTGTGATTGCTTTGACCAATGTTATGTAGCTGAAGGGATGGTGTGTCATTTCAAGGCCTAGATCTTAAAAGGCCTGGAAACTTTTACGTTCGCCTTTTCTTGGAAATCAGCTGCCATATAAGGCAAAATTTAGATTATTGAGGAGGTTACACAAAGAGGGAAGCAGCTAGCCCCTCTCTATTTTGACTTTCTCTCATGATATGCTAACATGTTGAAGCCCAGGGATTTAGCTCAGTGGTTCCGGCGCCTGTCTTGCAAGAGCAAGGGCCTGGGTTGGATTCCCCAGTAACCACATACAATACTGGGTGTGGAGATTCACATCCAACAGCAATCAGTACCACATACCACAGTGCTGGGCGTGGTGGCTCACGCCTGTAATCCCAGCACTCGGGAGGCAGAGGCAGGAGAATTGCTGTGATGTGAGTTGGAGGCTGAGCTCAGGGCCAGCCTGAACTACGAGGTGAGACCCTGTCTTAAAAAAAAAAACCAAAAAAACATGGAGAGTGGAGCCATTTGGGATCATTTAGTCTCTTCATCTCTCCAGATGATGGCAGCCACAGAACTGACCCCAGAAGATTTTCTAGGGTTATAGCTTAGACTGCAGAATCATTAAGAAATAAAATGGCTACTATCTGAAACCACTAGGCATTAGGATTATTTGTTATGCAGCAATAGATAACTGATACAGTGTTGATAAGAAAATCATGAAGAATAGACTTGGGCTATATTAAAGATATTCATAGTGAGTTCAAGACCAGTCTCAACTACACAGAGAGATCATGTCTCACAAATACAAAAAGAATCTCCTTGTGCTGCTATTTAGCCTGTGTTAATATCACTGAAGATGAAGGAATGTCTACAGTCCTATGCACTTTCAAGGCTCCCAGAATAGTCCTTGTCATCTTACAGATCCTCAACAATGTCAGTTAATTTGATTGAGCTGAACCACTGGGTAGGATGCAAAAGAAATGACAGTAGAAAAAGTGTAACTTTAATTCTGCTCCAGCCATATTGTACAACCTGCATTTCCCTAGCACCACTATGTGCCTTTGTACATACACCACTTACACTACTAGCTTGAATCGGGTCCTAGCTCAGGAAAGGCCTTTTCCTGTTAACTGCTAGAGCCAATAGCTCAGCGGTAGACTTATTCAGGAGGGAGGCAGAAGGTTAGGACTTGCATACAGGAAGGCAAAATTTGCACGCTCATACCACTGGAGAGCGAATCACTGCTGGTAAAAGTTGCTACAGGGACTTTGCTCCTTTGAGGAGGCTTTACAACTGAGGTTTTATAAGATCCCAATATTTATTAAATAATTCTTAGTAAATTTCCATTTCCTGGTGTATTTTATGAGCCTATTTCTTATGAGGTTATCCTAACTGATCAAGGCAGTAATTATCATCTTTCTTCAAATCCTCCTGGAAAGGCTCTGACTATTTCAGAATCTAATAATACAGGCTATTAGATTTGTCCAGGAGGAAATTATGCAATATTTGCGAAAGGCTCACACCAATAAGCCAATCAATGTCAGAGCCTTCCCTTTCAGTCCTTTTAATGGGAGTGTATTCTGGAGAAAAAAAAATCCCTTGGTTCCATTAAAGTTAACATGCACATGCCATTTTCCCAGAAATTCCACAGGAATACTCATTTACTGTTCAGTGGTTTATGTGCCAGTGTGTGCATTACTCCCTCAGCTTGGAAATAACCTAATTGTCCATGAACATGATATTGGTAGAATAAATCTTGAGAAATTCAGTCAGTGAAATACCATGTAATTAAAAAAAAAAATAAGATAGGCCGGGGAGTTAGCTCAGTGGTTCCTGTCTTGCAAGCGCAAGGACCTGGGTTCGATTCCCCGGTAACCACATAACAATTCTGGGTGTGGAGACCCACACCCAGCAGCAACCAGTACCACATACCACAATGCCGGGCGTGGTGGCTCACGCCTGTAATCCCAGCACTCGGGAGGCAGAGGCAGGAGGATTGTGATGTGAGTTTGAGGCTGAGCTCAGGGCCAGCCTGAACCACAAAGCGAGACCCTGTCTCAAAAAACCTAAAAAAAAAAAAAAAAGATAGCCTTTGCAACAAATAACCTGGAAAAGCTGATCCTCACTGCACAAAAATAAACAGAAATGAAGTTTAACCCTTACCTTGACCCACATATAAAAATTAGTTCAAAGTAAAACCTAAGTATAATGGCTAAAACTATTAAACTCTGATAAGAAATGAGGAGAAAATCTTAGTAGTCTCATTGTAGGCAGATTTTTCAACAGGGTACAAAAAGCATAAATCTTTTTATAAATGTTAAATTAGACTTCACAAAAACTTAAAAACTTTTATTCTTCAAAATATAGAATCAAATTGAAAATCCGAAACAAACACTAGGAAAAATATTTGAAAGCAGATGTTATTGAAGACTTGTACCTAGAGTATAAAATGTCTTTTGCAACTCAATAATATTTTTTAAAAACCCTGGTTTTCAAAAAATGATGGGAATAGATACTTCATTAAGGAAGACACATGAATTTAATTTCTTTTCTTTTTGTTTCTTTTTTTCTTTCTATTTTTTGGTACTAGGAATTGAACTTGGGGCCTTATGCTTTCAAGGCAGGTGCTGGAAGCAATGAGCTAGATCCCTGGCCCTGGAAGGCACATGAATGACAAACACTGGAAAAGATACATCATTAGTCACTAGAGAAATGTAAAATAAAACCACAATAAAATATCACTATACACTATGAAAATGATTAAAATTAAGAGGTCTGAAAATACTAAATACTGAAGAACAATGGAAACTTTCATACATTGTTAAGAAAATGCAAAATGGAATAAACACTTGGAAAATTATTTAACACCTTCTCATAAAGTTAAATATACAAGCTTAAGGATTTGACTTCACAAGAACTAGTTGGATTTCAGTCTTTGCAGTCCCAAAAGCACAGAGATAAGGGACTGCTTTGAAAAGAGAACCCAGAGCATCACGTTCTAGAATGGTGGTGGTCTGAGGAAACTTTTTTTAAGGATTTGGTTCCTAGTGCTCAGCAATTCAGGGACTCAACTCCTACAGCCAAGAGAAAGAAGCCTAGCTACTGCTCCAGAAGCCAGCAGACCCTGGCATCATCCATTCTGGGCTGATTTTAGGTGTATGCAGAATGCAAGAGTTGTGGGGTCAGGAAGGCTTCTACTCAAGAGTTAAAAAGAAGGCCTAGGAGGCCTGGCACTGTGCCTCCTTTGGGTATGAAATCATGTGTGTAAAGTTGAAGATGTAGTGGAGACCTCAGAGGGTTAGAGAACCCAGAATTGTAGATCATCTGAAGAAGGCTGCAAGGAGTGAGCAAAGCTGGCACAAGAGAGAATCCCTGAGAGCTGCAACCACCTGCAGTGCTATAGGGGCAGAACCACCCGAGTCCTTTGGAGTTCACATCTTACCACAGACTACCTTGGGTGTTGGAGAACTACAGGACTTAATGTGTTCCCTGCTGGATTTCAGACTTGCTTGGTCCCATTCCTTTCTATCTCATTTCGAATGGAAATTTTTATTTGTCCCATTGTATATTGGAAGTGTTTAACTTTCTTTTCATTTGTACAAGGACTCACAGCTGTTTGCCTTAAATCTCAAAGACTTTGGACTTGGACTTTTTAGCAGTGCTGAAACTGTTAGGACTTTGGCAAATCTTAGATATGGACCAAATGCATTTTGCATAAAGGGTTATGCATGAGTCATAGAGGGACCAGGAGCACAATGTTATGGCTCTGTGTAGATGTCTCCTCAAAGTCTCATGCACTCATAGATGTGGCTATTAGAGCTAGATCTCGGGTATGGTGCTGATATAAAGGGTGCTCCACCCTGGGTGTGGGTAGCACCTCTCAAAGGCCAGGTAGCCTGGATAAAATATAAAGGCTGGCTTCTTCGCTTGCTGTTTGTGCTGCTTCCATTGCTTGCTGCACACTGTCTTCTGCCTTCCACACCATGAAGTGATTCTCCTGTGATGCTCCTGTGCTGTGCACTCTGCTTTGGACACAGCTGACTATGGACTGAAACCTCCCCCTTCCCAGTAACTTTTCATGGTGAGGGAAATGTTTCTTATCTCGATTGGAATGATTGGTACTTTATGAAAGTTCATAAAATTGTACTTCTAAAAGCAGTGAGTTTAATTGTATATAAATGTTCCTTCAATAAACTTGACTTTGAAAATAAGAAAAAGATAGTTCACACCTCTGCAGTGACATGGAAAGCTGTCAAGGGAAAACTGTTCAATGAAATAGGAACATGACAGTACATCTACCTCTTCTCATGTCTGTATGCACCACGTTTACTTTATCCAGTCATCCAGTTTCTTTGTTTGTTCAAATGGTTGGTTTTCTTTGGAGATAGAGTCTTACTATGTAGTTCAAAGCTGGCTTCAAACTTGTGACAATCCTCGCCAGCCTCCCAAATGCTGGACTTACAGGTATAAATCACCATGCCTAACTGAGACTTTCCTTTTTTTAACCTTAAAAGTATTCGCATTGTTTAAATTTTATAATGTACATTATTTACTTTTTAACTTTCAAATGCAAGTGTTTTTAAAAATTAAATTCTGACCACTTTAAAAGTAAAGGAGGGCCGGGGAGTTAGCTCTGTGGTTCCGGCGCCTGTCTTGCAAGCACAAGGACCCGGGTTCAATCCCCGGTAACCACATACCATACTGGGCGTGGAGACTCACACCCAGCAGCAATCAGTACCACATACCACAGTACCGGGCGTGGTGGCTCACGCCTGTAATCCCAGCACTCAGGAGGCAGAGGCAGGAGGATTGCTGTGATGTGAGTTTGAGGCTGAGCTCAGGGCCAGCCTGAACCACAAAATGAGACCCTGTCTCAAAAAAAGACCTAAAAAAAAAAAAAGTAAAGGAAGAAAAGGTATTTTTCCTGTGCCAGGTCAAGCAAGTCCTTTGCCCATATGCTACATGGGGCATGGTTATTAATTGGCTCCAGCACAGACACAGATTTCAGAGACTCATTTGCTCTAAATTAGAACCAATGATACAGGTCCTGGCTACCTCCTTCCAGTAGTGGCATCAGCAGTCAGAGGTAACAATGGGCAGCTAAGAAGCCCCAGGAAAGCCCCTCCCCACATCTTTCTGTTCCCTGGCAGCTCCAGCTTAAATTAAAGCCAGACAGGATGGGACTTTCCAATAAAAAGGACAGTTGGGTCAGAAGAACTAGGAAGTAAAACAATGCTAATCAAACTAGGCATTTGGTGTGCATGACATGTCCGGAATCAGGTTTTCTTCTTTCAAAGCTGGGCTAGCCTTGAATCATCTAGAGGGCAATCACAATAGTGACAACAGTCTTCTCCTGCACAGGGTTTCCCAAACTATGCTAAGAGGCACATTTATTCTAAGAGATACACTTTTTAAAAAGCAGGGGGAGTCTCTATATACTGACAAAAAATACTGTCCAGTTTATGTCTTTCTTAGAAAGTTACAATATATATTAGTCCAGCAGAGAAATCCACAGTGAAGAAACCCACTGATTTTGCTTTCACTTCTCTGACTCAGAAATATTTTTATTTCATTCCTTTTACCTCCTCCTTTGTTATACTTTGGATCTGGAGCATCCTCCACTCTCATGTGTTAAAGGCTTAGTCATCAGGCTGTGGTGAAATTAAGGAGTGGTCTTAATGGAAGGAAGTTATATCACTAACAGCATGACCACAAAGGGTATTTGGGGATCCCAGCCCTTCTTTTCTTTCCCTTCTCTCTCCTTCTTCCCTTCGCCTTCCCCTCTTCTTCTTTCTCTCACTCCAGACCCTCTCCTTCCTGTCTTCCTTTTCTTTCATCCTTTCTCTTTCTCTCCCTTCTTTGGGCCATGAGGTAAGTAGCTTGAAGCCACTACCAGTTTCCACTATGACATTCTGCCTTACCGAAGATCTACAAGCAACCTCACCAAGATCCCACAAACTAAAAAACCTCTGCAACTGTGAGCCAAAGTCAACATTCCTTCTACATCATCTCCAGTATTTGTCACAGTGCACAGCTGACTAAAGTTAACTAAAGTTGACTAAAGCACCAACTCTCCTTTTTTATTCATTTTCTCATTGTCATTTTTTTTTACACATACTCCTTTAAAAAGTCTATGTTTTTTATACACTAAACACATGCTGCTAGTTGTAAGATAAATAAGTAGAGAGATCTTGGCCAATAGTCTTTAGGGAACATCCCCAAAGATTTGGGAATGTTTGCATTGGTTGAGAAACTAAGGGTTTGCTTCAGACTGGGCTGGACTTGCTAAAGCTTGAAATGAGAGATTTTACAAGTATCTGAAAAGACAGCAAAAGCTTGGATTCTTGCCTGTACTATAGCCGAAAAAGAAACATGATCAGACTCATGTAGAGCCAAATATTACCATATATTGGTTATTTCTATTTGTCTCCTTTTTAATATTTCAATATCTCTTCAAAGCAATAAAAATTCAGACCTTTTACTATTCTCACAATTAAAAGGTCAATCTAAAGCACTCTCCTGATTGAGTATTTCTCAATACTCAATCAAAAATACTATATTTAACTGTTTGTCCCATGAAAAACTCCAAATTTCTTACAAAACACTTTTTTAAAACAGCATTTTAAAATGTAAGACAAACTGAGGGCTCTCTGCAAATAAGGTGGGGAAAAGCAGGCAGAGTTTCAGAAAGCTGAGTCAGTCTCATCTCTGCAGTCATCTGAAGGTAGGGATAGAACTGAAAGATTCCCAGATCCTTCTATTCCTTGCCACAAAGACTTCTTCATGGCTGTCTTAGTTATATTCTCATTGTTGTGACACCCACAATGTAAAGGAGAACATATTTACTTTGGCTCACATTGTTGGTTCACAGTCAGCTGGCACCAAGGCAGAAGTGGCACAGTGGAAGAAGTCTGCTCATGTCATGGAAGCCAGAAAGCAGAAACAGAAAGGAGGACCCAGGAACACAAATACAGCGATTCAACAAGGCCCTACCTCCTAACAGCAAGTCAGCTGAGACACCCCTGTAACCCAATCATCTTCCAAACATAGGAGGCTTTTGGGCTCCAAACCATAACGAGACTTCACAGACATCACATGGCTTCCTTGAGAGCAAAAAATCAAGGACAAGAACAAGGAAGACACATTTTGATGACTGGCTCCTGGGAGTTACACATCATCATTACAGCCAAGTGACTAAGACTAGCCACACTCAAGGATGGGAATTAGGCTTCCTCACTGAAAGGGAGTAGTACCAAGAAATTTGTACACACATTTCAAAACCTTCCTTCTTATACTTGTCTATTCTTGAGTAAAGTTTGTGTATACCAATTTTCTTTCTTCTAGTGTATTCCATCTGCTGTGAATCCTTATACACATAGATCCCAGCATGCTCTCTGCCCACCCTCCCAAACTGAATGCCGTTGTGGCCCAGAACAAACTCACACCCAACACTCACTTCTCTATTCCTTGATATCCTGTGTTTCAGAACACAGAGAGCAAACAACTCTTCAAACATCTCTTCAGAGAGCAAACATCCACGCATACCTAGACAGGAGAAAAATAGGCCAACTTTTCTTTCTTAGTTTTAGTACCTGAAACTAAAAATACATAAAGAAAATCTAGACCAATTATGCATCAGATCCTTCAAAGGGCTCCTCAAACACAGATTTCTGACTCTGACCCAGGAAGTTTTGAGAGCTGGGTGACGAGTTCTTATATGATTGCAGTGATGCTGCTGCAGCTGGTCTACTGGCCTGCCCAATTTGAGAATAAGCATTCTAGGGATTAAGGGTTTAAGCAAGATAAATGCACCTGTAATGACTGAATTACTGAGACAGACTTTGCCAGATGATCATTTTCAGGAGACATTTGGAGAAACTTACAACTTTCCCGGGAAATCTCATTTTGTGGTTATGCTCTTCTGGTCTCTCTTGTCTTCTTTGGTTGCTCCTTTCCTTTTAAATATTGTATAGGACCTGAAAGCACAAATGAGCATATTTTTAGGTTTTTGTTTATAACTATATTTCGCTTTATTGGTACACCACTTCTCAGAATTGAAGCACACTGTAGAAGACCTGAGGTCTGGAAATTAAAAAAACATATTTTGAATTGAAGCCAACATTAAAACTCATCTCACTACTTTTTCTTTGTTACATATCCCTCATTTCCTCACCAATTCCCTGTTGTCTGTGTCAGTTTGTATTGAACAGTACTTTAATTAGGAATTTCACAAATGAGGCAACTGCTATGTGGTAGCATCTAATACATGAATCCTCTCCTAAAGTAATTTTCTATTTTTATTCTGCCCTATTTCAGTCAGTCTGAGGGATTCCTGGAAAGAACATGTGCTAAAAGCATTTCCATCTATATTAGTAGTTGGCTCCATAAATAGCTAATTTGCTCTAATTGTCTTTGGATCACTACCAACTCTATTTGTCCCAGTTGAGTCACATTGCCAAAGAAAGCTGAAGTTATTTATATTACTTAAATGCCCCTAAATTGTTAGTCCTAATGTATAATTTTAAATACATCAACAGAAAGCTAACCCAGTCAGACAATAAAAAGGAAAATAAAAGAAGAAAGCTTGTAAGACTTATGAGATATCATTATGTAAATGAATATTTGTGTTAGGAGAATTCTGGAAGTTGAAGAAAAGGGGAAAAGCATTGAAAATCTATTTCAAGAAATAATAGCCTAAAATCTCCCAAATCTTTAAAGATCAAATACAATGCAAAAAGATAAAAAATAATAAATATATATATTTTTCATATATTTAACATGAGACCATTCTAATACATAAAGCAGATATTATTAGCTCTAACTGTAGAGATAAACTGTAGCATAATAACAGTCTTCAATATTGTACTTTCATCAAAGGACAGGACACCCACACAGAAAATAATCAAAAAGATGAACTCAAGTGTGAGTTAAACTATATTATAGAAGAAATAGACCTAATAGACATTTATAAAATATTTCATCCTACAGCAGCAAAAATACATTGTTCTTATCAGCATATCGAACACTCTCCAGGACAGATCATATGATTGAGTTTCAATACATTTTAAAAAATTGGAATCACACATTGTATCTTTTCAAACTATAATAGACTAAAATTACAACCAACGAGAAGCATGGAAAATATAATGTACGTGGGAATTAAATAACATGTTCCTAAATGACTAATGGGCAACTGAAAAATTTTAAAGGGAAAATTTTAAATGTCTGCATCTAATTAAAATGACAACAGAACATATAAAAATCTATGAAATATAGCAAAAGCAGAACTGAGGGACTAGTTTATACTAATAAATGTGAACATCAGAAAATAGGAACACTTCGAGTAAAAAACATGTAAATGTGACTCAAAGACTTAGAAAGGCAAGAATAAACACAATTTAAAATTAGCAAAAGAAATATAAAAGATCAGAGCAGAAATTAAATCAAATATTTTTAAAAATACAAAAGATCAGCGAAGCAAAGAATTGTTTTCTGAAAGGATAAAATTGACAAACCTTTAGCTAGACTAGCCAGTTAAAAAAAAGAAGACCTGAAAACATAAAAGGAGAGGAAAAAGGAAACATTATAGCTCCAGCACAGAAATACAAAGGTCACAAGAAATTATTATGAACCATTATAGGTCATAAAACTGGAAAACCTAGAAGAAACAAATTCCTAAATACACGCTACCTATCAAAATTGAATTTAGAAGAAAAAGAAAATGAGTAGAGTAGAAGAAGATTAGAGTAGTAATTTAAATTTTCCTATTTAAATAAAATCCATGACCTAGATGTTTTACTTCTCAACTCTACAAAACACTTCTTTAAAAAGAACTAATTCCAAATCTTAAAACTATTAAAAACATCGAAATAAAAAGAATGGAAAGAAGCCTACCAAATTCATATTAGGTCTGGCTACTAAAATCAGACCATGAAAAAGAAAATCAGTCTTATAGCCAGATAAATGCAAACGCAAACATTCTTAATAACATAACAAACTGAATTCAACAGCACATCAAAAATATATTCACTAATCATTCAACACATATAAATCAATAAATGTTATACAACATATCAACAGAATGAAGGACAAAAACCATATGGCCACTTAAATAGATACAAAAAAAGCATTATATAGGCTCTGACATCCCTTCTTAAAAATTCTCAGCATAGCCAGGCATGGTGGCTCACACCTGTAATCCCTAGTACTCAGGAGGCAGAGGCAAGAGGATTGCTGTGAAGAGGCTAGCCTGGGCTACACAGTGAATCCAAGACCACCCTACACTACAAAGCAAGACCTTGTCTCAGAAAAATAAAAAAAGAAAAAAGAAAAAGAAAAAGAGAAAAAAAATCTCAACATATTAGGTACAGAAGACATATATCGTGGGCTATATATGTAGTTTGATATGAACTCATATCAAAAGGATACTTATACTCCCACATTTACTGCAGTACTATTCAAAATAGTCAAAATATGAAATAAACTCAGGCTCCCTGCAGTGGATGAATGAAGAAAATGTGATATGTGTATGTATAGACTATTACACTGACATATTTATATAATAGAATATTACTTAGTCATAAAAAAATCTTATTATTTGCAGCAACATGGCTGCAAATCAAGGTCATTATATTAAGTAAAATAAGCCAGACACAGAAAGACAAAATAGTACATGTTCACATTTATTTGTGGAAACAAAGTCAATCTTGTGGAAAAATGAAGTGAATGTGGTCACCAGAGACTAGGAAGGACTGGGGCTAGGGAGGTGGAAAGAGAGTTTAGTCGGGGGCACAAAACAGAGTGGAAAAGTTACTTCTGTTTTTTCTTTCACAGAATAGAATAACCAATAGTTAAAACAACATATATTTCAAAATGACTAGAAAAAAATGTGAAATTACTTACATATAAAAATGATTAATAGCTATAAAGATGGAAATGCTTATTATTTCTATTTAATTACATATTGAAAACATGTATTGTTTTTTATAATGTATCTCCAAAGATGTACAAATGTTATGCCACAGTTTCAAAAAGGAAGCAAAAGCAATAATCCAATAAGGAAAAACAAACATAACATTCTACATGTAAGAAAATTATATAATTTTATATATGCATATCATCTACACACACACACACACATATACCTATATTCCTACATATGTACATGCAGAGAATATCTTTTTTAGTTTCTTTTTTAGTAGTATGTGTTTGTGACATGCAGTAATAACATTCACTTTAGGGAATTGATTCATATACATATTGTAATAGAACATCTCTGTATGATGCAAAAAATAACTAGAAATAGGATGGAAATAATTGGCTAACTGGGACAGAAGTAAGATGGAGACTACCCTTTTATGCCTTTGCATATTATTATTTGAATGTGGATTACCTCATAACAAAATTATATAAAATGCAAATGTAAAAAAACACTTAAAAACAAAATGGAAACAATAGGAGAAAAGAGAAATGAGAAAAAAGAATGAAAAATAAAGATAAATTCTCTTGCTTAAAAAATTGTTTCTGTTGATGGCTTCTTTCTAACCAGTAACATTTTTATTTAAATAAAAAAATAGTGAATGCTACTGATAAAGAGGGAAACTGCGCCTGTCTAGGGATCGGATATATATGGGATACATTTATGTTTTCCTCTCATTTTGCTATGTACCTAAAACTGTTCTTAAAAGAATAAAATCTTTTTAAAAACTAAAAGCATTTACTGCAAGATCATTTTAATACTGGTATAAGGATGTTTTAAAGATCTGCTGGGAAGAAAATTTCAAAACCAAGACCCAAAGCCAAAGTCTTTGCCTGGCATTTTCCCTTCCACTTCACTGATCACATTAAAGCTACTTCCTTTACTTTCACCCCAGAGGGTTGCAGGAGGGCCAAGCAGATGGTAAATGGGAAGAGTCCTGTTTGCAGAGCAGATGCCATTAGCAGACTGGCTGGACCTGAGGCAGAGAGACCCAAAGCAGATGAAGCCCCAGGACAGAATGCTATGAGGAGACTGCAGTGTGAAGCTGAGCTCCAAAATGGCCCCAATGAGCCCCACCTCCAAGGGTCACACCCCTGTGTCCTCCCCTCCCTCGGGGATCTGGGTTGTCTGTGTCATTCTCCATAACCAATGGAGTATAGCAGATGTGATCCTGCACAGGTCCAGGCCTAGGCCATGAGAAAGGCTAGCAGCTTTTACTTTTTCCCTGCTTTAGTGTGGAGGTGATGACAAAACCTGTGGAGACAGACCATGGGGAGGTACAATGAGGAGGTGGAGTTGTCCTCATCCACTTGGCTTAATACTACCAGGAACAAACCTGAAATCTGACAAAATTTGGTCCTTCATGCCACTGCACTGAAGAGTTCTGCACTCCAGGGAGACTGCTCCCTTAGCAAACAAAGGCTGACTCGGACTGAGATCTGGGGAAAATGGCACTGAGGTAGAATATAAGTGAGGCAGTTGTTTTGTTTGTTCTTTAATTGAAAGCTGGTTTTACTATACTGTACTCTCTGAAGTGAATAAAGAACTGAACAATTACACACACTTTCATCTGCCAATCTAAAAATGATCAGTGAACCCACAGAAACTCCATCTAAGTAAGAAACTTACTTAAACTCCATCTAATTAAGAAATCCTGTGGACTACAGCCATTGCTAAGTTTGTGGAGTCAGCCCACCCAGAAGACCCTGGACTCTTGAAGAGTTCAAGCCTACGGGAGTTCATTGAGTTCAACTTGGGCACTATAGCCGGAACCTAGACAAGGAATGATGGCTGTCTCCCTGTGACTAGCCAACTCTGATCTGTGCGCTACTGCCTATACTACCTACAGGACACAGCAGACCCACACTGTGAAGGACTTTTTTGGTGGCATTTCTGGCTTTTTGTTGTTGTTCTTACTGTTCTTCTTTTTTTTCTTTTTTCTACCTCTCTTTCATTCTTCAGTTTTTCATTCTCTTGTTGCTGAGTCTGTCCAATTTCGGGTTTTTTCTTCTCTCAACTGCTCTTATTTTTACGGGAGAAGGAAAATAGGCTCCTGTTAGCCTGTTGCTGCTTGGTACCCCTGTTCTTCTTTTGTTCCTTCATCTTCTCTTGTTCTCCAGTCAGCGTAAGTTCCCAGAAGTTAATGCAGTTCAGTCTTCCTACTCTCTCTTTTTCCTGTACTGTTACAGGATGATGAACACAGTTCCTAGTGGCCCTGCTGTTGTTAGTCTGTTTTGTATTTGTCCCTTCTGTCTCTTTTGTCCTCTAGCCTTTAATAGTTTCCCAGGGTTTGTGTAATCTTTATATATCCTCTAATCCTATTTCTAAGCTCTCCCTCTCCTGCTATCTCTCTACCCTGCCCCAACTCCCTGGTGATCCTTTATTCCCAAAGGGTGATGCTGCTATATTGAAGGAACTGTATATTACAAATATATTTCTGGTTCTAAATTTTGGCATATGGTCATAGATCTAATTCATGAGGTTAAAGGTATCAGAATAATAACTGCCAAAACTTGTCATTTTCTGTGCTGTTTGATACTGTTGATGATACTGATTGTATTATGTCAACTGAGGTGGTGTGATTGTTCTGTTTATGTACCTTCTGTGGTATTCCAGAACTGAGACCATGTAAGGGCAATTATAGATTCAAGGAGGACAACCAGGAAGTAGCCATCTCCTAAGAGTTCCAAATATTAAGAAAGAGACTTGCATTAAACATTGCCCAGATAGCTGGTCAGGAATTAAACCAAAAACATCAGCAACAATAAAAAATGGCCAGCGAGTCATGCAAACATTTGGAGAGTAAATGTAAGTTATTGGTTATATCTAGATGTCCCCCAAGAGCCTCATTTGATCATAGGTGTGACCTTTGGGAGGTGACTGGATTAAGGGGTATGACAGCTGACTTGCTGATGGGGCCTGGTCAGAAGAGATGGTCACTGTGGATTCATTATTTTCTCTGTCTTTCTGTCTTGGACGCCATGAGATGAGCAGCTTTGTTCCTTATAATAGCCCATGGGAAGCTAAATACTACAGGGACCCATCTTCAACTGCTAAGTGGAGCACAACACTTCAAGCAAGATAAACAGAGAATCTACAAAGCCCTGTCAACCAACAAAGATTGGCGATGTCTTGTATTTAGCCATTATGTTTTGTGACAAATAGATTACTGAAACATGTCTAAAGCTAACTTCTCCCTGATGGCAGGATGATAAAGAAAATAACATTATTCCTACAGAAAGAACATGGGGAGAGGAATGAAGCTAAGTTAGGCTCTTACTGAAGAGATGGAGTTGTTGATCTGATAACAGTCAGGGGGGATGGAAATGTTCACTGTGGGGGGGGGACAAGGGAGAAATACATCTTGATCTGGTAGTAATTATGTGGACACATGTAAAATTCATCTAAATATACTTAAACAGCAACTTTAAACAGTTCAGGAGCTCATTTCTATTACAGAACAATAAAAATTGACTAAGTCTATGAAATGTACATTTGCCACAAACATATAAGTGAAAACAAAGGATTATGAGATATTAATGTAGTAAATAAATATTTATACAAGAACATTTTATAGTTATGAAACTGCTGGAATGTCCATTGCCACAATTCCTATTTTAATTAGTTAAATAAGCAGTAGAGTGTACCTCTTTCCAGGTCACTGCCCCAGAACTAGGGATGGAAGGAAGCTTGAGACTATTTCTCACTGGTTCTCTCACTGGGCTACATACCAGAACAATACGGAGATGTGAACAGCAATGATACTCGGGGCCACCCACAGGTTCTGATGCGGTTGATCAGGAGATTTGAGAGCTCCCAAGTGATTCCAATGTGCTGCCGCAGTTGATAACCCCTAGCTGAATCTAACCACTTCTCACAAATGAGAATACAGAGGTCCTATCCTGGCAACAGACTTACTAAATACCCATTAATTCACTGCAGCCAATTTTCTCTCTTGCCCTAACAGGAGGGAGCTGGGGCATAGATAATATTGAACAGGGAATGATCTGAAACTAATTTCTGTTTGGTTTGGGAATGTAACACATGACTTCCTGGCTGCCGACTTCCCTGGCTAATTAAGTTTGGCCTAAATGAATGCGCCTTTCCTGAGCTAACATGAAAACCCAAAGCTGGGCTAAGGTGGGGAAGGAAGGCAGCCAAATTACACACTGATTGTGTCCAGTTCCCCAGTGGGCAGCAGACAAGCTGTCAAAGGCACACAATCATGGTAGGATTGTGGGGACTTTGCTTACAAACAGTTCCACAGTAGGATGGATAACTTTCTCTTGATCTTTTAGTATGTGAAGGTGAGAGCCAAAGATGTGAAGAGTGAAAAGAAAAAAAAAGAATAGTTCCTGGGAGTTGTTTGGGACAGGTTTGGTGCTAAGCATTTCTATGCTCCATACAACCTGCTACAGTTTATATCTAGATGTCCTCACAGGTGCTGTTCTGGGGAGGTGATTCACGGGAGTGAGAGACTCACCCATGGATTATGAATTTCCATCCATAGTACTCAAGAGTTAAGGAAATGTTTACTGTCAGTAGTTGAACTTAATTTTGATCTCCATTTTGCCAGGGTAGAAAGTAAATTTCAAGTCATTTCAGGGCCTCACATCTTGTCTTCCCTACCCCACCCTTATCCCAGTATTGCTCTAAGAACAGTTGGATTTATTTAATATGAAGGCAGGGGGTAGATTTCTGATCTTTGGTAGCTCATTGATGTAGTCTATATTCTTGTTGAAAGTCATCTGCTTTGGCTTTAATGATAGACACTCTTCTGGGTCATCTCCATGATGACATATTGCTATCTACCAGATATAAGGAAGCTTTTAGGGGAGAATTGACAGAGAAGCAAGAGGACACAGGTCTGGAAGACAAGGTGGAATGACGGTGCATTACCCTGGTGGTCAGGCAACCTAGGAAGATGGTAGTTTAACACACCATTGTACATGACAGGGCCGGGGAGTTAGCTCAGTGGTTCCGGCGCCTGCCTTGCAAGCGCTAGGATTCGGGTTCGATCCCTGGTAACCACATACCTATACTGGGCATGGAGACTCACGCCCAGCAGCAACCAGTACCACATACCACAGTGCCGGGCGTGGTGGCTCACGCCTGTAATCCCAGCACTTGGGAGGCAGAGGCAGGAGGATTGCTGTGATATGAGTTTGAGGCTGAGCTCAGGGCCAGCCTGAACTACAAAGCGAGACCTTGTCTCAAAAAAACAAAACAAAGCAAAACATTGTACATGACAGAGAAGCATATAGGATACAGCGGGAGCACTAGGGCAGAGGAAGGTTTCATAAAAGAAGAGACTGGAGTTTGGCCTCAAAGGAACAGCTGATTCCTTGTGGGAGGAATGGATAGGGTAAACAGAGAATTGTAGCAGGAATAATAGTAGCAGAGCCAGGCCTCAAATAAAGCCTTATGATTTTCTGAGCCTACTTTAACCATGAACTAGGGAGGCAATTCCTGGGAATACACAGGGACCTCAACAACAAAGCACATGAGCAAAGATTAACTGCTCCACAGAGCTTGTTCCAATGATCCATTTACATGAATAGAAGAATAGAAATAATGGATCTTATCAACTCTACGAAACTTTCTAGGCTCTGAGTCTAAATATAAAGTGGTACCTTCAACTTTGAAACTGGAGATGCAGGAGTCTAATGAGATGACCTTACAGGTGGGACTGGCTGATCAGCTTGCCCCTCTCCTAGACAGAAAAGCATTGCAGGGGAGGGAATGTGCAAGATCATCCAGTGAAAAAGAGAGGTGTAGGCAGCCCTGCCTGTCAGATCTGAATCTTGCCACTTATACGAGTAGAATTTTCAATATTGTTAATTTTTTTTCTATATTATTCAGCTTACTGAGATTAGCAGCAGCAAATGCCATCAAAAGAACCTAGATAATTCAAATTTCACCTGGATATATTTTATTCCTCACAGTAGCCAGCAATCAGGTTTATCAGGGCTTCTCTGTCACATTTTCATCTCAGATTTAACAGATATCCAACATTTCTCATATGCTCATATGGTATGCTATGGAAGTCACTGGAAGTTTGCATTTATTTCACAGTCTAGGACTACTTCTTCACCAGGATGCACTGCCTACCTAAGTGTCTTTAAAATAATAAAGGAAAATGTTTGGAGTCATTATTTTCACTTTGTTTCCTTTTCTTTCAATGTCCAAAGTCCTATTATTTTCTTGTAACAGATTTGAGAGTTTTTCCCTAAGAAAAATATACACTGCATAACGAGCTAAGTGATTTCAAAGGCACATTATGAAATAATTGTACAAACTCTCCACTGAGCAGTTTTTAACGATCATGAGTTCTTGCTAAATGATTAGTGAACCCCCACAGAACACCATCGCCCCTTCTTTCTAGGAAGTGTCTAATGCACCTGGATAAGTAAGAGCTACTTACTTGAAAAGGGTGTTTTACTAGGCAGCAGTTCCAGCCACTGTTTTCTTTTCCAAGTGCTCAAAGGCAGTAGCTCCCACTGAGTGCCTTCTGTATGTCAGGCATGGGGCCAGAGCCTCTCAATCACTTTTTGAATCCCCAAATAACCCCTTGAAGTATGAAGGAAAATCAGTAGAGGAACTAAGTTATAAATCATTTCCCACTTTTCTCCCTCACTCTGGATTGAGTTTTCCTAAATCAAGAAAACATCTTTAAAAGGTTAGGTTTTATGAGGCACTTGAGCATTATATGTACCAGGGTCATGTCAGAATAAACATTATTAAACTAGAGGATATAAAATGTTTTATTATATTTTGACTACTAAAGAAGAGATGCATTTAGAGCGGTTCACTCAGCAACCTACTCTTCTAGGAGAGATAACTGCAAGATCATTTTTACAGAACAAGCAGCCAGAGGACAGTCAATAAAGAGCTCCTGGACTAATTTTTATTAATTCAGACCACTCTTTACAGCCTATTTCCCTGCCATCATTTTATTTTCCTACTTGAGATAATAAGATTAACAAAGGGGACTACTCCTCAAATTATATCTAGCATTGGAGAACAGAGTTATATGGTTCAATTCACAAATACTGGTCAAGCAAAACCACCCAATGGCAAAACTTTTTATTGCATTTGGCTTTTAGAGACAAGTGTCCTTGGGCACAGGACAATGAACAGGTGACTTGAGTCACATAGTTTGAATGTACCTTTCCATATTCTCTGTCCTATGCAGCCCTGGCTTTCACTGTACATTAGAAGTACAGGCAGTACCTGAGAGTAAACATGAGCAAGGGGCCTGGCAGGAGTCAAATGACAAGTTCCTACAAGTATCTCCTGGTCACTTGTGCGCCAACCTAGCCAATGTAGACAAGTCTAATAAATATAGATGATGCATTTGAGTTGAATTTTAACATAAAGTCCTGTGCTCCAATTAATTAAATTCACTGGTAAACATCAGTGATCTTGAAAATATCATTTCTTTTTTTTTTTCCTCTCTGGTACTAAGGATTGAGCTTGGGCCCTTGTTCTTGCAAGGCAGGTGTAGTACACCGTGCTAAATCCCCAGCCCGAGATATCATTTCTCCCATCCAAGTACTAACCAGGCCAGACCCTCCTTAGCTTCTGAGATCAGACGAGGTCAAGCACGTTCAGGGTGGTATGGCCGTAGACCAAAATATCATTTGTAACACATGTAAAAACAATAGTTCCTGGGCTGGGGATTTAGCTCTGTGGTTCCGGCATCTGCCTAGCAAGCACAAGGTCTGAAGTTTGATTCCCAGTAACCACATACCAAAAATGCCAGGAGTGGTGTTTCACACCTGTAAGCCCAGCACTTGGGAGACAGAGGCAGGAGGATTGCTAGGATTTCGAGCAACTCCTAGCCTGGGCTACATAATGAGTTTGGGCCAGCCTGAACTACAAAAAGCGAGATCTTGTCTCAAACAAACAAACAAAAAATCAACAATGTTTCTAAAGAAAAAAGTTGATGGTAAAAGGAAAAGAATGGAAATAAAGCTTATGTATAGAGGTGTTGGACGGTTGAAGAGAGGGCAGGGCAATAGGGAAAAATAAGAGTCATGATATATTATGTATAGGTACAAATTGCCAATGAGGAATGTGATCATAATGTATTCCTAAAATGTACCAATAAACTCAACTTATTAAATTAATTAATTAATTAAAAGTAAAAAATAGAAAAACAATGTTTCTGATAAAATATTTAAATGTTTATAAAATGAAAAAATGAAACAAAAATTGCATATAACCCCATTGCCAAGTTTTATTAAAATGTTCAATAAACATTCGTTTTGTGCTTCTATTTTCTCTGAATGTGTGTTGCCTAAATACATTTCCTTACTGGATCCCATTCCTTTTTTTTTTCTCACCATTGGATTAAACCAAGCACGGCCCACGCTAGCCAAATACTCTACCACTAATCTATGTCCCTAGCCCGCATTCCATCTTTCAGCTTTCTTTTTTATATATTATAATTATCTCCCCACAAATTATTTAATACAATTTTAGTGTATGTAACTGCTGTCTCACCATTAAACACTGGAATTGTTTCTAAGTAAAACTATGCTGAATTTCCTTTTTATATACTTGAAAAAATGTTTTATTACTTAAGATTATCTTAATTACTTTTCTCATCCCTGAGACAAATACCAAATTTAAAGAAGAGGTTTACTGGCTCCCATTTTAGAAATTCCAATCCTTGCATGGCTGGTGGTTTCAGGTAGAAACAGCATGAGGAAGGATCTGGCATCACATACAGCCAAGAAACAGAAAGAGAAAGGAGGAGTCAAGAGGAAGATCTATAATTTCAAGTCATCCCCCTAGTGACTATATCTTCTGGCCGGAAACCACCTCCTAATAGCAAGTCAGCTATCACAATCCCATAATGCAATCATAATCCAAAAGTCCCACCTGTGAGTGCATGAGGCCCCTGGAGGTGTCTCCAAGATATAAATCACAATATGGATACATTTCCAAAGTAGGCTTATTGAGTCAAAAGCTATGAGGTATAAAATTTTTTTTTTCAGGTTTTTTGAGACAGGGTCTCCCTTTGTGGTTCAGGCTGGCCCTGAGTTCAGCCTCAAACTCACCTCACAGCAATCCTCCTGCCTCTGCCTCCCAAGTGCTGGGATTACAGGTGTGAGCCACCACACCCGGCACTGTGGTATATGGTACAGGTTGCTGCTGGACGTGAGTCTCCACGCCCAGTATGGTATGTGGTTACTGAGGAATCGAACCCGGGTCCTTGTGCTTGCAAGACAGGCTCCGGAACCACTGAGCTAACTCCCCAGCCCAATATTTTTTTAAGATTTAAAATACAAGCACTGCTAGAGTTGTTACAGAAAAGCCTCTGACTTACAAACAAATTCTGTCTGGGAGAACATTATATGTCAGATTCGTTCCTAAATCCAACAGAGTGAATCCTGTACACCTTTGACACAAATATACAATATATACCACTTTGCATTTCCTAGCAGTCCCCTCCACACCACCACTGCTTTCCTCTTGTTTGTGGACATGTGTGTATGTGTATATATATGGTACTGCTCCTAGGAACCATGTGAACAAAACACAAGAAAGTAAATGAAACACAAGAAATGATACAGTTAAGAGATTCAATAAATATGAGATGTAGGAGGCTGATGCCTATACAGTATGGCATACTGTTTAGTAAACATTTTTAATAAGTAGAAATATAGTCTAAAATAATGATAAAAATTATACATAATGAATCCATCAACCAGTAATACAATGTCATTATCAAGTCTTATTATACATAATGTATTGCTGTATGTTTATAGGACTGGCAGTACAGGCTTCTTTACAGCAGAATAACCATAAACATATAGGTAATAGATTGTTAAACTACAATGGCAACATCTATAGATGATAAGATTTTTTTTTTTGAGACAGGGTTTCACTTTGTAGTTCAGGCTGGCCCTGAGCTCAGTCTCAAACTCACATCAAACTCATGTCACAGCAATCCTCCTGCCTCTGTCTCCTGAGTACTGGGATTATAGGAGTGAGCCACCATGCCTGGCACTGTGGTATATAGTACTGATTGCTGCTGGGCGTGAGTCTCCACACCCAATATTATATATGGTTACCAGGGGATTGAACCCAGGACTTAGCGCTTGCAAAAGAGGTGCCGGAACCACTGAGCTAAATCCCTGGCCCCATGATTTTTTTTTTTTTTTTTTGAGACAGAATTTTGCTTTTATAGTTCAGGCTGACCCTAAGCTGACTATGTAGCCCAGGTAAGCCCTGAACTCACAGCAGTCCTCCTGTCTCTGCCTCCAAAGTGCTGGGATTATAGGGGTGAGCCACCACGCCAAACATTACAGTATGTGGTTACTGGGGATCGAACTTGGGACCTTATGCTTACAAGGCAGATGACAGAACCACTGAGCTAAATCCCCAGCCCAAGGTGATATGAATTTTTAAGCTTCCTTGTATTTTATGGGACAAGTATCATACACGTGGTCCTTTATTGACAAAAATGTCATTATATAGTATATGAATACATATTAAGGCTAACCCTATTTCTACAAAATATGTTATTAGCTAAGGTTGCTATTTGACTTTTCTCTCCTTCTCGTGACAAAATACCTGATACTCAGTTAGTTTAGTAGTAGTTTAGTAATCATAGGCCCTTAACCCCAGCATCACACATTCCAGATTCAGCTGCCTCTGACAAAACGACTTTGAGGGTACATCCTGACCCAAACCATAACATTTTGCTCTAGCCCCCTAAAGACTCATGGACATTCCCTTATACAGAAGGCATTTAGTCCATCTCTAAGGGTTGTCAAAGTTCTAACAGTTTCAGCATTGCTAAGAAGTCCAGTCTAAAGTCTCTTCTGAGATTTAAGGCACTTAGCTTGAACAAATGAAAGAAATTTAAACACTTTCAACATTCAATGGCACAAGATAGACATTACCTTTCCAAAAGGTATCAACAGAGGAATACAAAAAAAGGGACCAAGGCAAGTCTAAAATCCAGCCGGGCAAATATTAAATCCTACAGTTCCACTTCCAGCATCTGAGACAAACTATGTCAAGTAGTAATTCCCAACAGCTTGAGTGGCTCTGGCCCAAAGGCATTTCTGGGGGTTGCAGCTCCTTTGGCTTCTCTAGGGCCAGCTCTGCTCCCTCCTTGAAGTCTTCCTCAGACAATGCATGCTCCTGGCTTCTCCAAACTTGTGGGGTCTCCTTGTACCTTCAGCTTCACACTCAGTTTCACACACTGCCCTCTCAGGCGCACACTGCCTGGCCTCCCAGATCTTCTACTGAAATCTGAGCAAAAGCCTTTCTGACCCATCAGCTCTTCCATTCTGCATGGGTCTAAAATCAGTGCCATGTGGATGATACCAAGTTCTGCTGCCAGCTGGAGCAGTAGCCAGGATTTCTTCTTTCTTGGCTGTAAGGATCAAGTACCTGGTTCATTGAGTACTCTGAACTCAATCCTGAGAAACAAATTCTCAGGCACTGCCATTCTAGAACATGGTACGGCCACCAGCGTTTTGGACACTGGTGCTCTGGGGTTTTCTTTTCAAAGTAAGTTCTTTTGCTTTTACAACTCTGAGGTTGCAAAGGGTGGTGTCCAGCTGCTTCCCGTAATGCTCTCTGGTCATCTTTTTTATTTTCCTGTTCCTTTCACCAGTCAAGATCTCCTCAGAAGTCCACAGCTTCACTGGAGCTTCATTTGTGGCCAAACTCAAAACATTTTAAATCATTCTTCTGAGATCTATGCTCTTGATTCTCAACATGGATCTGGCTAAAAGCTCCCAAGAGTAGCCATGTCACTGCCTGACTATTTGGCTGCTTTGAAACTTCTTCTGCAAGATTAATTAGTTCACTGCCCCTAATCTCAGCCCCAGGCAAAATCTCTGGACACAAACAAAACGCAGACAAACTTTCTGTCAAGCCATACCACACAACATCTGTACTCTAGCAACCAATGTAGTCCTTCCTAGCAGAAACTTCCCAAACCTGGTCTTTAACGGCTTTCTGAGCTCTGATCCAGAAGCTCCCATGTAGAACAGCCCAAGTGTTCCAGGGTTCCCTCTGTAGCTGACATCTCTAAATCTTTCCTAACTCTTCCCATTCTCATAAACCAGTTCCAAAGGCACGTGAACAACATGGTCCAGTAATGTCACAGCAACAACCGCCAGATTTCTGGGTTACTTTTCCCTCACTGCTGAGACAAATACTTGAAACCCGAAGTTAAAATGGAAGGGATTTATCTGACTTAACAGTTCACAGTTTTCAGCTCATAGTTGGCTGGCTCCAAGACAGAGATGACAAACAGGCCTGGCAGAGAAACAACACGGTGCACACAAGATAGCAAAGGCAACAGGGAGCTTTACTGCATCTTTCTGTCTTAATCCCATCCAGACTCCCAGAATTAGAGTAGTGTTAAGCACTCATTCACATGTAGTGGTTTAATAATCACATGCCCTTACTCCTAGCATCACACATTACAGATTCAGCTATCTCTGACCAAATGGGGCTTTATGGGGACATCAAGCCAAAAACAAATATAATCTGCAATTATTAATTTGAGTGTTGTGTGGCTCAGTAACTCCCTTTCAGGAAAAAAAAAATCCAACTAATAAAGCATCAGATAAGCCTCATTAAATACTCAGTCTAAGGTGCTAAATTATTAAAAGTCTATGTACTCCAACTTACTGAAAATCTCTGTAAGTAGACAATTCTGAGAGCCTTTCTCTTCTGAAGGTGTTTCAAATTATAGTTTTAAGTATGGATTTACATGAGACTACTGATTTGAAGCTCAGCCTTTAGACAGCTACCATGTTATTCTTTAATAAAATCTTGTTCTCCATCTATCAATGTCTATTTCTGTGGTAGAATTTCAATGTCTGCTGTGACAAAATACATGCAAAAATCAACTTAAAGGAGAAAGAATTTATGTTAGCTCAATGTTTCAGAGGTTTTAGTCCAGCTACTTGGCCTGCTGACTTTGGGCCTATGGTAGGTCAGTGTATCATAGTGAGAAGTGCACTGTGAAAGAGGCTGCTCACATTATGGCAGCTAGAAAACAAACAAGGAAAAAGCCAAGATCCCAATCCCCTCAAAGGCACACCCATAAGGATTTCAATCCTTCCAGTAGGCCGTACCTTGTTAAGTTTCTGCCACCTTTCCGTAGTACCACAAGCCTTGTAGCCTCGGAAGACACTTAAATCCAAATCATAATATCAGTAAGTTTCTCTGTTTTTAATAAATTCCTTCATTATAAAATGTAATTTAAAATATTTTTTATTTTTCTTTGTACAATTTTAACATTATAGTAATTCTGCTGTGAAAAGTAAAATTCTGTCTTTCAGGGAAGAGAAAATCCCTCAAAACCATGGACTGATGTCTTTATTTACATATTAGAGCGGGTGAGCCAGTGAAAATCCTACAGAAAGAAAAGACAATATTCAGTCAGAAGGCACAATTGTCTCAGTCTATATCTCACTATTTTGCTTATTCTAAAATTTAAAAGTCCCACACAATGGTAGTAAAATGAGGTTTATCTGTAGTGCTTTTCCTAAAAAAACTCTAAAATAGTATTCTGGGTCCTCTTCCACCAGAGTAATCCGGCCCCCCCACACACACACATACACACACACACAAATCTGAAAGACTAGAGATACTGTACACTGAAAAGGAGAGGGAATGAAGCAAGCCCACAGAGGACTAAGTTTCTAGCTCTGAGAAGAACATGTGTAAGAACTATCCCTTATCTGTGCCTTTTTCAGGATTAATAGCATCCTATACATGTGACCTAGATACAGACTCATGCAGAGAATTAGTACTATCTCTACTAAAGCACAAAGTAGCCACCATACCATGAATCAAAAGCAAAAGGCTGGGCCAGGGAGT